>JAHPZR010003266.1:0-10000 GCA_019787425.1 Platygyra sinensis | reverse complement strand
TCCTCCATATAGGCCTTCTAACAAAGAAAATCCCTCTTAAGTTATCCTTAGCATGGTAGACAGTTTTTCTGGGGATGATACTTGCGCGATGCGTGGACAGCGCAAGCGACGCACACGAGACTACTCGAGACGAAAAGGCGGGAAATATAGCGAAAAAAGCTTTTGAACCTCTTGGTTTTGTAAAGACGTTCATAGCACGGATAACCTTGGGTATAAGGTTAATATGAAGGAATAGCTTTAGCTATCTTACTTTCATCTTCTCTTGATACCCCAAATGTAAAAGCACAGTATGATTGAGTGCTCAATAACTAAAGGCTATGTCAGCTAGGCATCCTTAGGGTACTCTTAATGATATAGGGCATTCTAGAGAGTGAGTGTTGTAAATCCCAACCTTCAGTATAGGCTCTCTGCAACCAATCTTCTACATAATTGACCCAGAGTATTAGAATTACGTCGTGTAAACATGCAAAAATTCCGGCTTCCTCTGGAAATACCGTGCTTGAAAATGCAGGTTTATTACTAACAATAATTTATCTTTTTAGTGTATTCCGCTCAGTGTGCTCAGCAACATTTAATACTTAATTTAACACTTAATGACTTAATGATTTTTTCAACACTTAATGACTATTATTCACTGTTCCCCAAGGGACCAGTCATTAAGTGATTTGTTATATAGCAAAACAAAACAGAAGCAACTCGAAAAAAGCGCTGAGATTCCAGCGACAACATCAGGCCACCTCTGATCACGTGCAACAGTGGTCAACATTCGCGGGTAACAGTGAACTGTTTCCCGTTTGACGTCATAGGTTTCGCAATGTTGCCCGCCTATGGCATTTGGCGGGCAACAGTTTCATTGCTAGATGTCATGTGACCATGAGCTAGCCAATGAATGGGCGCGCTTTGGCGTGAAAAACGCCAGCTGTATAACAATAGTTATTATAATTACAATAATCGATGCTTCTTGTCTTTATTTTGCTCGTGGTTTTTATATTGTTTTATTTTTTTCCAATGTTTTCAGTAATGTTCACCAGCCTCTCTCACAAATAAGAATAGGCCTTTCCGGATCTCTCGGGGCAGCCCAAGTTCTCTTTCTTGGCGGCATCAAATTCACAGAAAGCACGGTTAGAAACTTTCCTTGGTTTGTTGAATCTTGGTTACCTGCATACCATTTCTTTTAGCTGGGACACGCGTGCATGCAAAAGCAAACAAAAGTAGTTGGAAAGGTTCTCAAAATAAAATACTCCTATGATTTGGATTAAACTAGAATAATGCTTTGCGTGTGGGTGTTTGAGAGAATCCGGTCACTGCCATCTATGGAGGTTTAGATATTACTGAATTTCCTAACATTTTTGTCTTAGCAATTCTAGTTGCCGAGATTGCCGTTTAGCTATATGGGGAAATGAAACTTTATCTGATGGATATCTGTATGTTAATGATCTTGGGAGGTGCCCCCTCCCCCAACCCCTAAAAGAAAGGGCCCAGTTTTTAAACTAATGTACTCGTTGCTTCACAGGTTGCATGTGTTACATTAGCCGCCCTCATGCAGTATTTTCTGATAGTAGCTTTCTGTTGGATGTTCGTTGAGGGAATCTACCTTTACTTCTTGGTGGTCAAGGTTTACAACATTAACAACAAGATGACAAAGTATTACTTCATGTCATGGGGTAGGTTCAGCTGCTCCTGTTATTGCTAATAAATAGCAATAAACTCATCCTGCTCACTTACACGTAAATCATACTCTACAGACATACCAATGCGGTATTATTTTCTGTTTAATTTAACAGGCTTTCCTGCTGTCATGGTTGCCGTCTCGCTAAGCATTGTTGCCGCAAAAGGTGGCATCAAGAGTTTTGTCACTGATGAATAGTAAGACAGCCAGTCCCTCTGTTTTTCTGTTTTCCTTTTTTCATCTTCCTTCCTTTTTAAATTCTTTTTGTTACGTTGCTTTACTATTCATGGAGATCATTTCGTTTCCAGGTTGCTTTTGTGATATGTGATGTTATTTTTCATTTTGTTTTTGCTTTGTGTTAAGTTGCTGGATGTCTCCGGATAGCGAGGTTGTCTGGATTTTTGTTGCATTTCTGGTGATGATCGAAATTGTAAGTGATACGAAAGTTGAGTATATATGAAGATTTATAGTGATATATGGTAATCAGTTATTAATTGCTAAACTAGTATGCCTATCACGTATCAAACTTTGCCTATTGTTATGGTTGGGATTTTTTAAGACAATGAAGCTATTGTTGTCGGTCCGTAGGGATTTTTCTACTCGGTGTCGCGAAATAACACTCGTGTTAAGTCGAATCCAGTCGGCAGATTTTCGGTGATGACATATTTGATCCTAACGGGAAAGTACTTGGGAAAAATCAGACAGACTAACAGAGGATGAGCTAGTACACGCGCGCTACTTCGATTAACTCTACTGCGCTTTTTATCAGAACGTAGTCAGGTCCTAAGTAAAAAGAATAATTTAGAAACAGAGTGGTGGCGTTCTTTGTGTAGGTTTATTTCTTCATTAGCTCGTGTTCTTGGGAGCAAGTGACTGGGAGTTATCAGAAAACGACTGCTCGGTAATTGCAAGTAGCTTGGGAAGCATTATTTTAGTTGAGCGATATACGCTTTTAATTTGTTTTGCTTCTGACTTACAAAAATTGGAATTGACTTCTGTTTGAATTCACTTCATGGTTTTAATTGCTCCTGCTCGCGCTTTCATGAATTAATAAAACTGCGTCGTCGTTTGAGTTTCAACTGTTTATTTTCAGCTCTGAATTCCTGAGTGGCACGGTCATAAAGTGGTCGAGAAGTGGCACAGAAATAATATTCCTCGGATGTTCCCGTTCATATGGCCTGACCGCGTCTACACAGTACTTTGCGGGTTTCGCTAAATTACACTTTGAAAGCATTTCTGTAGTGATTGCTGTCGATGTGAATACCGTCGAAGATTGTGGATTTAACACTTATCGCCTCCGAAGATATTTAAATTTCGCGCTCGGTGAGTTTGCTACGCGTCGGTGATTCCTAACCTTTGTCTTGCGGACAATAGAAACCCTTTCCTTTAAACAATAGATGAGGCCATAAAAGGAGCAAAAGCTTGATTGTTGCCCAGCCAAAATCCTCACCAAAAGCTTGATACGAGCTGTCAATGCTGACGTGTAACGTATGGCGAAAGGGATTGAGAGTTAAACCAGACTACTATTTGTTTTGCATTTGTTCAGCGTCCTTTCTTTCTTTTTTCTTTTTATAAAAGCTTTATTGGGTAAACCACATAAATAAATAGCATAAATAAAAAAGGCAAGACCCAAAAGGGGCAGGTGCTACGAGATGAAGTCCCATGCGAGACACCGCCCCTGGATTAAGACCTAAAATTAAAACAAAGGCATACACAAGCATTCATAAGAGGAAAGAAATATATATCTAGAGTGGCATGAGCATGTTTGGACTAGCATCCACGTGCAGAGGTAATTGAGAGGTAATTGAAAGGTGAGTGCTCATTAGTTTGTGGACAGTTGTATGAAGAAAGTTGTGTTAAAAAAAGTGCTAATGTTCCTATAGCACATTTTTAACACAACTTTCTTCATACAGTAATTCCAAGTGCTACACAGCATCAATTCAATTGCGGGCAGTTGTAGCATGTTACACAATGGTTTAAAATCTATGTTGCGTTCTACACACCATGAGGGCTGCTGCTATGCAGCAACTTTTAATTGCATGGGAAAGAGGTTGCCAGGGCTATAATCTAGTCACCAGGGTCCAATAGACCATTTTACAGTTGTCGGCTTAGTGACCTGGTTTCTGAATCTGAATGGCAGCGAGGCTGGAGTTGACCTTGTCTTGACACAGACCTTGCTGCTTTTATTGTGCAAATCAAGTTGTTCTTATGCTAACTAATTTGCATTTACATAAGAAAAGCGGAGGTCTGTATCAAAGCAAGGTCACCTCCAGCCTCGCTTGCACTCATAGCCAGGTAACTAAGCACACAAACTGTAAAATGGCCTCGTTCAATAGTGGGTTAACTTGACTCTGAACAAAACCATTAACCCTAGGTAGTGTTCACCCTGCTTTGAGTAACTGCTTCGAGAACTCATTACAAGCAAAACACAGGTTACTTTCAACAGTAAATTTAATCTTTAACTAATTTTAGGTTTAGGTATGAAAGTATGATGAACCAACAAAATAACTGGGAGGTGTGATAGTTGGCACTGGCTAAATGAAAACGAATCTAAATTGGTTTTAGGAGGTGATTTGAATAAAAGAAATGCATAAAATGTAAATGAACATAATAAGTCAAAGTTCAACAAAACTGAATCAACTTTACTTCAAGGCAAACATTTCAGCATCAACATGTGTAAAAACCAATATAATCCTAACAAAGATAACATTACAAGTATTCTAACAGAACCCTATATAAGTAAGTAATTTGCCATTAGAAATGGTGGTAGTGTTCCCAAATTCTAACCGTCCAATTGTATAAAATGAACAAAAAAACAACAACATGTAAACTGGAAGGTTATGTTAAGTAATGTCCATCTGCATTGCAGAAGCACTGGACAAATGATTTTTTGGGATTAAAAGTTCATAACCTCTGATTGTAACTGAAACTAATACTTTAAACATGATGATGGAAAGTGTACTAAACATTGGCAAGTTAAGATCTGCATTGTTTTTCTAATGCGTCACGCAACGACTGACTAAGTGAAAGAAGGGCTACTCGTAGTCTAAATCGCCATAAAAAACAACTGCCATATAAAAGCCAAATAAATTAACCATCACATCAACTCAACACGGCAACCGTACTGCGCTGAGAATTTCAAATGCTATTCGGTTTTCTGTGGCCTTTCCATGTGCTCGGCTTCTTTGACGTTTTCGCAGTCACGCTCCAACAGCCATTTGGAATTACATTTTGCACACCAAGAGTAGAAAATGCACATGTTACATGTGGCATTAAATTACAAGTGAAGTTTATTTCTACATTTTAAAATAGCTTTACGTAAGCATATTTAGGACCAAACGGAGTTGCCCTCGCAAAGTCTACATCACGTCAACAGTCGAATACCGAGCTAAAGCGGCCTGTGCATAACAAACGCTCCGAAATATAACTGAAGACTAATTTGTGACCAGAGCCAAAAAGATATGCGAGTCAAAAGTAAATATAAAAACGAGAATAAGAAAAAAAAGTGCTCAGTCTGTACGGTCTGCACAGTCTGCACGGTCTGGTCTACAGTCTGCATGGTCTGCATTTGGGGTGACCCAGTTCGTGATGTCTTGCTTGTTTACTCGAACATTCAAATCACGAAATAAAATTTTCTTTTGTGAAACATTCAGGCAAAACTACGCGAAAGCTTTGTCAGAGCCTTTTAAAGCACTATAATAGTATGCGTTCGTAGTTAAGTTTTAGTTTTTAAGCTTAAAACAAACATTAATTTACAAAGTAAAAGCTCAACTAACCTTCGAGAAGAAGAGCACATGGCAAAAAAACGGCGTGCAAGGCATTGTGGTTGAATTTGTGGATACAGCGCAATGCATTGTGGTAGAAAAGTTTGAAGCTCGATTCCCTTGCCGATTATAACTGCTGACTTCGCTCAGTCGCTTCAGGCTCCTTCGCTGCGTCAGCAATTAAAGCACCCTGTACGTTGCATTAAAACAGAATTGTTCTATTGTATTTCCTTGGCGTACTTGTCACTGTGCATGTGTTTGCTTGTTTCCTTCTGAAGAAAGTTACTTAAAACCCGAAATGAAAGTAATCAATCCCTAAATCTTAGTGCAGGTCACGTTTTTTTTCCATTCCTTCATGATAAAACATCTTTAAAATTTATCTCTAGATGAACCTGTTGTTACTTTTCCGAGTTATCTGGGAAATGACCACAATGCAACCAAAAGGACAACATCGTATTCAGCAGATAGGGTAAGAATTAATGTTTAACGAAAGGAAAGTTTCTTTCTGTTCCGGGGGAAGAGAAATCTTTCTTGAGGGAGTCGGGAATGCTCGTTCTGTAAAAATGAATGAAACCCTCTTAGAAGACTACTCTGAGCGTGGTTCATGCTGGGTTATCTCTTACCTATAAAATTCAAAAAAAGGACACTGGCACGTGGCCTTGTGGTAAGTAATATAACCTAAGCTTGGACTCGTATCGGGCTCTCTGGACTCCATCCTTTGCCTTTTTGTGTTCTTAGGCAACTCTCTACCCAGAATATTTAAATGGTACCAGCCCTAGGCCAGGGTATGTGGGAGTATAAATATTCCTAGTCCCTTATTGCAACGGAAACCACAATAAGCTCCTGATGTATAGATCACATGGCTCGGCGAAGACCTTATCTTACTTCAAAAATGGGCACACAAGAAATGAAGGAAATACAGAAACTAAAACGCTAATCAAACGCTGTCATCTGCCAAGAAATGTGTAAAATTTCGTGTTAGATTTATTTAAACCCTCAAGAAAATACGACCGTTTTGATTATTTTTGAATAAAATCGAAATGAAGTCTCCTGGAGGTTAAAAACATCAGTATTCTGACTATTTTGTACACCCTACTTGAGAGCTATGCCTGCAATTTTCACAATTTAGCGACACAATAAGCATTCCCGACCCTTTCATACCCGAGCCTTTCATTCTGTATAATCTTGGTCATTTTATTGTGAGATGTTCCGAGGGTACTTGGTTTACCCTTTATCAACTGATTACCAATATTGTAATCTTGTTTTAGAGTGGGCATCAGAGCATGCCTGATGTTGATTCCACTACTTGGGGTCACGTGGTTGTTTGGTCTTCTTTCATCGTTTCACAAGGCCTTTGTCTACATTTTTACGATCCTCAACTCTACTCAGGTAACCTCCATAAGCACTGCGCTCAAGATGCTTTGTTATCCGGAAAGGCGTCAGAATTTTATCACCGTGAAATTTGTCATTTTTGATAGACAAAGCTTGGGGAATAAAACAAAAGAAATCACATCGAGGATGAGGGATGAATAACTAACTTTTTTTTTGTTTTATTCCTCCAAGCTTCAGAACCACGTTAGAAAATTCTACGTTCGAAAATGTCCTATTCACAACATTATCGAAATAGATTCTTTTTTTGACATAATATAAATGGATGATGGTGATGGACAAACTTTGGGATTTTTTTTAACTTGATGATTTAATATAATAAAGCTAGCTCTTCCAACTTCACGCTACAGAGAGAGATTATAATTTGACAACCTAGCCTTGTAGCACTCTCCTTCCCAATACGGAAGTTAGGTCAGAATAGTTCTTTAAATGCCATCATAATGTCCTGAATCCTCGATTTACACTGTTTTACATTTAAAAATGGCGTTGACATAATTTTCTAAATTCTGTTTTCTTTTCAAACAGGGTTTCCTGATCTTTCTCTTACATTGTATGAGAAACAGCCAGGTAAGAGTTCATCGACTTTACTTTGTTCTCTGAGAATTGTTCTCGTGTGCATATTTTATTAACTCGAAGATTTAGACATTGTCGGACTATTTCTGAGCTTCGGAAACTTAAGAGTGATTTTCTGAGAATGTCGAGAATCGGAAGACACCGGCGAAAAATCGATTTTTCTTTTATTTCGCCAAAACATACCTTTGGGTGAACTTATTCAAGGAAAAATAGTTTAAAGTTCCAACGATTTATTTTGCGGCCAAAATTTAAGAAAGTTCGAAATTTGCATATAATGGCGGTTTTCGCAACTTAAAATCTTCAAATTTCACGCTTCTTTACGAAAACATCAGGGGCGTAAAAACAATCCTATGAAAACGAAACTTGGCACAATTGTTATTTCATTCTTATACTTTAAAATCGTGTAGTAAGTTTCTTGAAGTTTTGTTTACAGCTTTTTAACGAAGGGTATTTGTACAGCCGCCATCTGTGTCGCTTGGCAAGGAACAAATAAGGGCCAACTTCGACTAGGATAAATGGCCTCTGGTATATATCATTTGGTCAAAATATTTATATTTTAGGAAACCTTGGTTATTGTTTTTTTCACCAGAAAAGTTCTAGCTCTGGGAATTAAAATGTTCCCCGTCAGTAAAATAAAATGTTACAGCATGTAAGCGAGTTCAACTTTATGCAAATCACGAGGTTGCTCTTTGGAAGTCAACGGTTTAAAACAGGAAACAACGACTCACCGTCATTTACGCTCCTTCTGCTGCTATAGAAATTATTTTAACTTCCCAGTGTCCTTTTGAGTTGTTCTGTAAAATATTTCCAGTAACACAGCGAGCATAAACGGCCACAAAATTCGACAAGGTCGACAATGTTTACATTTGCTGTCGCACACGCAGGTGTGGATTTTTTCATCGTCTTGCTTAGTCGAGAGTCCTTTAAAAATATGAGAATACACCCTTCAAAAGGAAGCAAATCAGTCTCTCATATCTGTATACTTCATGTCGACTTATGGGTAAATAAATCAGTCCCGTTCACTGCGCGCGGAATAAACAAGTCGAATGACCTTTGCGGTGTGAAAGGTCACATGTTAGGCCGTTATGTTACTTTCTCCCGGTTTCACATTACAAGGGTAACGCCGTATTTCACAAGGTAAAAAAAAGATAAAAGTCTGCATGCGAGCCAACTGTGGCCCACCAGGCCGGAGCTTATCCCGGTTTCTGTAGCATGAAGCGACTGGGAGTATTTCTACTCTCCCCTGGATGGGATGCTAGTCCATCGCAGGGTTACCCCAGGCATTAAATTCGCCGGTACCCATTTATACACCTGAGTGGAGAGAGGCACCGCGAGAGTACTCATTTCACATGGCATTTGGTTTTATTTAAAATGGTCTCAAATATATTTTATTTAGGAAGCAAAAACAACAAATGATTAAATCACGAAATTAAGGCGGCACAGCACAAGTTTTTTTTTCTGTCACAAGATGAACAAATCTGCAAGCATTGGCGCATTTTCAAATGAAAGCCGGGGCGGATCCAGACCTTGAGCTAAGAGGGGGAGTGGGAGGGGGGGGGGGTTGATTTACTTGCCCTGCTGCTATAAGACTCCAAATAAACATGTCTGTCTGTCTGTCTGCTGGCTTTTCTCCCTTCTGTGGCTGGGGGGGGGGGGGGAACCTGGACTCGCCACTGTAAAGTTTACTAAAATAAATAAAAAAAGCGCTGTCTGCTGGTGGTAAGAGTTTGTTTCTCCGAGTTACTATTATGTTGGTAAAAGAAAGTGAAATTTGTGTTTTTTTTAAGCAGCGACTATCCCGGTCAGATCTTTAGACATCGTCTGAATTTACTCAGACGTAAGTGGGGATGATAATGCCCTTGACAGTGAATGCAAATTCAGTCACCGACTGCTGATATAGCCAGAGCAGGTAGGGCTCCAGTTTTCCTTAATGCAATTTCAATTCTCATGCTGTCTTCCATTTAGCTCGAATTGATATTCGAGCGTGCTTGAGTGATTAGAGGCACAAAAGGAGCGAGCTGAAAACGCAAATCTCACACGAAAAAATACGCTTTGCTTTCGCTGCTCATATATCACCAGTCTTTGGTAACTAAAACGGCACAGCCTTTGTTTTAGTCATTTCAGTCACCCACTTGACGCTCAATTTCGCTATTATATTAGGTTTCAGAAGTAGCGATAATCCACCTCACCCCACTCCCAAGAAAAGTAATTTCAAAAGTCATGAGGGCTAATACTCCCGAAAGAAGCATGCAATTTGCATTTGTATTGAGAGGTACAAGCCTACATACAGAGATATATTGGAGAAGAGAAAGTAGGTAAAGGAAAAAGGGAATTAGAAGTGCCACCCAAGCCGAAGTAAACGTATCTATACCTGGACATGCTTGAAAAATCCATATTAGCATTATAACTGAGGATCATGTAATAACAGATATTGACAGATATTGCAATAACTTAATAAGGAAATGAATGTGTTTTGATTTGTATTAAAAAGAAAATAGAAAACTATTGAGAGTGCAACTTCAACAAGTTAATAATAAATGTCTAAACCTTTTTTTTGATGCGTTAAAACGACGCAAGCAAATATCAAACTTACTCAAGAGATGTG
>JAHPZR010003265.1:37500-47043 GCA_019787425.1 Platygyra sinensis | reverse complement strand
ACGTAGTGCCATTGTTGTGGTTCTGATCTGTCACGGATGTGGTCTACGCGATTTCCAACGTAGGTGCGGAAACGCTTTGCTTCGTTACGTACGTAACCAAGAACAACAGATGAGTCGGTGTAGAAAACTTGAACTGGATCTTCGTATTTGAGCTCCCTGCTGAGCATGGAAGAAACGTTTACAGAAATCACTGCCGCGGTGAGTTCACGACGTGGAGTAGACATTGGTTTCAATGGTGCTACTCTAGCCTTCCCCATTAGGAAACTGACGTGAACTTGGTTTAAGTTGTTTACAAGGCGAAGGTAGGTTACTTGACCAAGGCCAACGTCACTGGCATCAGAGAAACTGTGCAGCTCGGTTACGACTGGCTCACCAAAACTCGGGGGCTTGACACATCTTGCAATCGTAATTTTCTCCAGGAGGGGGAGTTCGGACCTCCATTTCTCCCACTGTGAGTGAACGTGGCTTGGCACGGGATCATCCCATTCGATGCCGTCATGGCATAGTTCTTGAAGTAGCTGTTTTCCCTCTAAGATGACTGGTGCTACTATGCCTAGCGGATCGTACACCGAACACACGGTTGAAAGAATTCCTCTGCGGGTAAGAGGTTTATCTTTAAGCTCTATGCGAAATCCGATGGTATCAGTTTCGATGCACCAATAGGTACCCAGGGAGCGCTGGACAGGTAGGACATCATGGCGAAGATCTAGATCCTTCAAGTCTTTGGAGCGATCGTCAGCAGGCATGGCTTCCAGTACGGCCTTACTGTTACTAGCAAATTTGTGTAAGCGTAAGCTGGCGGCTGAACACATGGCTTTAGTCTTGCTGATGACATCGATAGCATCTTCGGGTGTAGCGAAGGACTTTAATCCATCGTCAACGTAGAAGTCTTGTTGTAGAAACTCTGCCGCTGCCTGGCCAAATTGCTCTCGGCCAGTTTCAGCTGTGGCTCTGAGACCAAAATTAGCGACACCGGGTGACGAGACAGCTCCGAAGAGATGGACGTTCATCCGATATTCGCAAATTTGTCCATTCAGATCATTATCTTTAAACCACAGAAATCTTAGAAAGTCTCTGTGTTCTGGGTTGACATGAAAACTGTGGAACATCTGTTCAATGTCACATGTTACTGCTATTTCTTCTTTTCGGAACCTTAAGAGTACCCCAACAAGGCCATTCATCATATCAGGTCCTTGTAAGAGGTGTTTGTTGAGAGACTGATCTTGGAAAACGGCCCTACAATCGAAGACTATGCGAATTTGGTCTTGTTTCTTAGGGTGATAGATGTCAAAATGAGGGAGGTACCAGACTTTGCCAGCACTGGTCTTCAACTCCTCTAGTGGGACGGGACTGGCGTGGTTCTTGTCAAAAATCTTCTGCATGAACTCAGTGTAGTGTTTTAGTGTCTTGCTATTTTTAAGGAGTTTCCGCTTGATTCCGAGTGATCTTTTCAGACATTGATCACGATTGTTTGGCAAAGTCACATTGTCTGTTTTGAATGGAAGGGGCATCTCCCAATTTCCCTTTTCATTTTTGTGGATGTTAGCAGTGAGAGTGTTGCAGAAACGTTTGTCTTCCACGGACTCACTCTTTTCAGTGCCTGGGATGCTTCGGGTGTAGTGAAGTTCACTGTAGTCTAATTGCATCATCTCTCTAACTTGCTGTGGCGAAGTAATATCTTTGGTATAGTGCTTTGTGGCAAATGATACCACAGAGTCCTCTTTGGAACTGTTGCTGGTTGGCACGTTGAAGAGGTTCTGTGGGTTTTCTCGCTGTATCGTGATGCGGTTAACTGTCGCACAGTTTGCACTGTCTTCTCTTTTGTCGAGGCACACAGGACCAATGACTGTCCAACCAAACTTGTACTCTTCAGCCCAAGGCTCATTATCTGTGCCGTAGATGATACGCAGAGGCTGGAAAGCGGACGGGATGTTACGGCCAATTAGCAATCCTATCTCAATGTCAGTACGATGATGAATGTGGTGGGCAATTCGTTCTAAATGTTTCCAAGACCGGGCTATTTCTGGCGTTGCAATGTCCTCTTGACTGGCTGGAATTTTTTCTTGTGAATAGGCAAATGGAACCTTAATAGACTTGTGCAGACTGTCCATGTCCTGGATGTGTAATCCATTGACTTTCTGAGTGCGCACGCTGTTTACGCCTGTAATCGTATTTATTTCCAGGTTCACTTCTTGACCTTGCACCCCAAGTTGTTCGAGGAGGTAATCAGCGATAAAGACATCTGTCGACTGGTCGTCCAGTACTGCATAGGTGGGTACCTTAGCTGAAGGATTATCTTGGTGGAAGACTTCTAGAAGAACTATTCGTGCGCAGGAGCGTGCTGACTGATTTCCTCCACAAACTTGAGAGCACGCAGAATTAGCTTGGCTGGTGGTGTCTTTCTTTGCATGTCTGGCCGGATCATGCAATACTGTGGCGTGTTTCTGTTGGCAGATCTTGCACACGAGCTTGTTCTTACTGCAGTCTTTAGAGACATGCTTGTTGGAGCTTACACATTTAAAACAGATCTTGTTCCCATTAAGAAATCTCTGCGTTCTTCGTAGCTGAGCTTTTGAAACTGCTCACGGTCATTCGTTGCATGAGACTTCATCTTGTGATAAAAGCAGTACGTACTAGAGTCAGGTGGAGTTGTTTTCTGAGCGTTTGGTGAGCTACTTGTTGGACTAGTCATACAGCTTGGCTGCTGGGCTTGGGTCGCTGCTACTTGTGATTCTTCACACAAACTTGGTTGGCTCACTGCTTTCCACTGGGGGTGATGCGGATGTCAGAGCAACATTTGAAGATCGAGTACGATCAGATTGGCGACCCAAAGTCTTGTTTCTACCGGGAGTAGTGGAACCACTTGTTCCTAGACCCTGCTGGATTTGAGGGATGTTTGTCCTTTCTGCATGGTAGCGTACCTCTTCGCAAACTCTTCAAATGATGGGAAGGCGTCTTTTCCCTTTTTCCTTTGAAACTTTAACACTCTGTCTGACCACTTTGCTTTGAACCATCCAGGTAGTTTCTCCACAAGAACTTGAATTTGAGAGGGATAATTGAGAGCTTTGAGACTTTCAATGTGTTTGCTCGCAAATTTCACTTGTTGCAGGAAGTCGCTGAACTCCTCCAAATTGACCGCGTCGTTCGGTCCAATTTTTGGCCAAGTTGCCAACTTTCTCTCAAAATCAGTACTGATTATGGCTCTGTTGCCAAAGTGTTCCTTGAGGATTTTGCGGGCTTCCCGATAAGACTCTTCCGGATCCTCCACTAAATATTGCAATTGTTCCACAATGGTTTTAGCTTTACCGTCTAGGTACTGGTACAAGAGATGTAATTTCTGCCTGGCTGTCACCGGTGCAGAATCTATAAGACTGTCGAAGGCATTTTCCCACAAGAAGAACTTGGTTTTGTCTGAGTCACTGCCTTTAAAAACGCTGGGTGACGCTTGTGGCAGTCGCTGTAATTGGGTGATCTTTGCAAGTGCATCTGTTATCTGGGCTGTGTAGCTCTGTGGTACTGGAGAACAGGTGGCTACAGGTGATGGAAAGAATGCTGGAGGATTTCCACAGAAGCCTATAGGCGTAGTGGGTTGGTACTCTGACTTTGTTATAGAGATTGCTGGTATGACTGGGAGACTGGGACTTCCAGAACTAAACTTGGCCGTAGTGTACACTGGTGAGAATGGGTTCAACGGTCTCTGGGTTTCTTGAACTGATGGTACTGGTAGTGTGGTAAGCGAGAACGGGGATCCTGACTGTGAAATTGGCTCAACAGAAGGAGCAAGTGACAACGATGTGATCAATACATTGCCTTCTTCACATGTCTCTTGTGTGATAGGTGGTACAATGGCAGCTTCAGATGTGAAGGTCAATTCAGTTTCGTGATTGTTACTAAGAAAGGCATCAATCGGATCGTGTACAGTGGTGGGTAGTAGAGGCAGTTGTTCACCATCCAGATCATTCTCTTCATCCACTGCTCCTTTGTAGACGGCTTCTTGGGCTGTGATTTCTTCAAGTTCCTTCTGGATCTTCAACTGCTCAAGCTTGCTCTCTTGTTCTGCAATGACTGAGGAAACCTTAAGTTTCTCTTGAAGAGCAGCCTTTTTAGCACGACAGGCAACAAGTGTCTCTCTATATGAGCTTCTGCTAGACCCCGATTTTGTAGATCTAGAGAATCTTGATCGCTGTGACCTCCGTGAGTGAACGGACTGGGCATCATCTTCAAGGCGTTTAATTTTTTGTACAGCAGTAGTGTGAATTATTTTCCAAGTGTCATATATATGTGACTGTTTGTTTGTGGCACGCTGGGATTCACTAGTATCAAGCGACAACTCTATCCACTCATCAAAAGATTGTTGGACTTCATCTACCTCCTTAGCCATAAATGCGATTTCCTTTCTGATTTCATCAGGATTTTTACAAACACGAATAAAATCTTCAAGACTTCTTAGCTTTGCAAGCGGGTTGCGATCGTTGGCTAACGCGGCCTTTCTCTTTAGCTCACATTGATATTCCCTGCCTTTGGACGTGAGGGTCCTGGGTCTAGTTTTACCAGCATTGTGTTCAATTATGGCTTTATCGCTTGGCAAAATACTAGCTTCTTTTGAATCAAGCGAAGTCTGCTCAGACAAAATCATAGGACATGGACTAACTTCTGATCCAATCGAAGCGGTTGGCTCATTCTGTGTCGAACTTTAGATCTCTTTAGCACTGACCTGTTCGGCAACGTGTTTATCTTCTTTTGAAGTGAATGTCAATGACCATATTCCAGTGTCTTCGTGCTCATCTGCTTGTTCCTTCGATTCCATGGCCAAAACTTCTTTCGGCTGTCCACTAGTCTTTGAATGTAGCGGCCGCCTTTCTGTGTGAAAGGGGACGCGAGAATGCAGAACTACGACTCATCAGTCCGACAAACCAAACAGTATTTGTTTAATCGAGCATCCACGGTTTGCGAGGAATTACAGTCTGAATTGCAAGGTAACGAATCCAGAAACGGCTGTTAGAACGGTTCCAAAACGGCTGTAAGAATGGTTCCTAAACAGCTGTAAGAATGGTTCCTAAAACGGCTGTAAAGACTGTGATGAACCGTAGGGAAAACGAAAGGGCTTCGTGCGAAGCTACAAAACACTAGCGATGCTATCTCGGTTTCTAAAAAACACGAGGAGAGCTAACCAAAGTCCCGTATATTAACTAAGGTAGGACGGGATATGTCACGCAATACGACTGAACGACTGAGAAGACGTTGCATTATTAGTTGGCTAAGACCTTCATGCAACATAAATATGGTGGAGATCGGCCGACCCCCTTCTTCCGACATTTTTCAAATCCGCCTGTTTTTCTCTGACATACATTCTTAAATCCTTAATCAATAATGTCTCCTTAATTCTACAATGAATATCCGAACGTCTGGTTTTTAAAATTTCAAAATAATCCCATTTAATATTGTGGCCAGTTGAAGTAATATGATCCGCCATGGATGATGCTTGACAACTATCCGTGAGTGCTTTAAAATATCAATTTTTCTGTCATGAAATGGACTCTTCGTTTTACCTATGAAAAATGTCATCACGTTCCCAGCATGAGAGAGCGGTTAAGCCTGTCCTTGTAGGAAAATAAAGAGTTAATGCGGTGAGTGTTAAGAAAAACTATTTTTAGGTTGGTACCGGCCGTAGAACTTGTAGGTAGATACAGGATTTATGTTGTGAAAAGGTGAATTGAACATGACAAGAGCGTGGGACAAAGAAATAATTTGACTCCCCGACAGGAATCGAACTCATGACCTCCCAAAAACTGGGAGGGCGCTCTATCCATTGATCTACGCGAACTCATGGAGAGCACAGTCATTTAACTGAGTTCATTTGAGTCATCGATATCACTACTTACGATGTATTTGACAGTGCGGATCCTAGCAGTATTTAGGGTGCCTGAATGTCACATATGAACTCATCAAGGAAAGGAATATGTTGGTTGTGTTCAAATTCAATGGTGAATTGAATGATGCCATGCCGGCTGTTAAGATAATGAAGAAACTTGATTGCTGTGACTTTGTTGCGAAATAAGGCAAGAGTATCATCAACGTATCTAAACCAGATAGTAGGACAATCGCTGCTATTCATCACCCACTTCTCCTCAAAATGACGCGTAAAGATATGTGCTACAACCTGGCCCATAGGAGTGCCTGACCTAATCATAGTACTGCATATCAAACACAAAATGGCCCCTTGTGGCAAAAACATGTAGATTTTGGAACAGGGCGAGGTAACTTGGGTGGATTAGGTAAGGCATATAATTTGTCTAGTCACATCTGTAATGTCTCATCAAGTGGAACGTTGGTGAATACCGAACTGACATCAATGGAGCACATGAACTTGTTGTTGTGATTATATGACTGGGCTCATTCTGCAATACTAACAGAGTCCTTTACTGTAAACTGGTTGGTGGAGATAGGCTGAAGAATGCAAGATACAAGGTAAGAAGTACAAAAAGTACGAGATAAGAAGCAAGATTGTGGTTGTAAGTGTTAACAGAGGAAACAATAGGGTAAAAGGGGTAAATAGACTTGTAGACCTTGAGAAGACCGTAGAGGACACCAGGAGAAGAACCAGATGAAAGTATCTTCTGAAAGGTAGCATCATCAAGGACTCCATCTTTTTGTAAGTTTACGAAGATAGGCTAGCAGGCTGCCCTCTCTAGGCTTTGTTGGGTTTTTGTGTACGTTTCTTGAACTTAATCTCATCAGAGATTAAATGACAGTGCTTCATTCTATTAAGATAATCAAGTTTCGTAAAAGACACTTTTATATGCTGTATTTTATCCAACTGTCTGAGGAGGAACTTAAGAGGATCATTTTTTCTTTGAAAAATTTTGACGTGGACCTCGATCTATGAGTGGAATATTTATTTTGTTGTATTCTAAGTACTGATCTAATGCTAGTGGACTGGACTCGTATAAATTCAGTGACTTTTTACGAATTTCCATATGGTATTAAAGTTGTTAAGAAATTTCCATTTGCGATATTTATAGTTATGACTTACTGTTTGTTTGAAGCTTGTAGACGTCGCCGGTTCAGAATCATTTTAGCTTAACTCAGGCGAAATTCAGGTTTTCTCGCACTTTTACCAAACGTTTACTATTGTTTCTTGTCTCAGTTTGTCTGTCATTTTTTGTCTCCCGGCAAAGCCTGGTGGATTCACATACTTGGAAAATGTTACGAAGTATTCAGCCTGGAAGTTACAACCTAGAATTCGAAGGGACAGACATAGGCATGCAGGGTGGAGGGGGGGGGGGGGGGGAGGGGGGAGTGGTTGTAGACATGTTTGAACATGTTCGGACAAAACGGTGATGATTGGGGCAAAAGTACTCGAGAGTGTAAATTTTAAAAGGTAATCAAGACCAGACTTGCAGGCTAATTTCTCTGACACGTCACATGACATTTTAACATTTTGGCATATTTCTATGCCATCAGTAATTATTTTTCTTTTGAACATAAGTGTTTCGCATCACCCAATGATTGCAAATATTTTCGTACTTGTTGCTCCTCTACATTTTACTTTCTCTGACGTTTGTCTTGTCAAAATGACGATGCAAGTGTTCTGTTTTTAAAAATTCATATATTAAACATGGAACCTGCACTTCAATCTTAACAAATACAAGGTAATGCGTATAACGCATAGACAGGACAAACCCTTACCAACGTTACACGCTAAGGTTAAGTCTTTTAACCATAAACAGTGCTAAAAGATCTAGCCGCATGATGTGATCGCTTCGGACATGTCATGGAGCAAACATGTTAATACAGTAGTCAGCAAAGCCAACAAAATATATCAGGTGTAATTCATAGAATAGTGGGCCCATCGAATCCCAAGGCTTTAATTTGAGGCTTCACAAATCTCTTATAGTCCAGTAACAAAATACGCAGTCCCAGTTTAGAACCTCCATCTGACCAAAGATGTTGCTCTGTTAGAAAAACCCAAATAGGAACTTCTCGTCTTGCCCTTGGTCAGAGGTAGAGAACGATAACATACGAAGAGCACATAAAGAGGCTGAACTGGCCTACACATGGAATCTCACAGACTCAAACACCTCTTTTTTTTTTCTGGAATGCTTGAAGACAGTATTTGGCTTGAATAATCTTAAATTGAACGAGTTAACTGAGTGCACATGATAGTTTTCAAATCTACCAGAGCATACCGTTCTTTCAAACTATCCCTTAATCTAGCAAAGTGACACGCTTTCAAATATTCTGTCGCCGTCCTTACGGTACAAGAAAGGAACAGTCTTTCAATAGCTGTGGCCAAAGCTGGTAGTTAAATAGATAACTAGATATTTCTTATCCTTTCCTTTTAAGGTAAAACCTCATAGGGCCAACTTCTGTTTTTTCTTTTTCAATAACAAAAGAATCAAAGCAAACGAAGACCAACACTTTTTATGGTGGCTCCGAAAAGAACTGTTTCAGTTGAATTGCTCTACAAAGAGCCGTTCTAAAATTATCTTGACCTTTCGGCCGAGGATACCAGGCCGTCGATCGAGGTCATAGAGCATGCGAAGTTTCAAAATGACTATTTTGGAATGGTCACAGTTTCATTAGACCTGAGAATTGTGAACGTTTTTACTGTTTCTGCGATTCGAGTTCGTTTTTGAACAAAATTCACGTTTTCGGATAGTGTATAATGTTTTTCGGGCAATAAGGTCACGGACCCCACCAAGTCCGAAGGTTTCCATACGCCTATGGGGACAGACGCATAAAAAGCTGGCGTCTTTGGAATCTTGGATTTTTTTTTTTTGTGTAGGGGTTACCCCACCCCCACACAGTGAATCGCAGTCAGTCACGTGATAAGTAGAAACTGGTCGACCACGAGGTCGAGAAACCGTAGAAGAAAAATTAAACGGTTGAACAAGTCTATGTTTTGACCTTATCTAATTATTTTGTGGGAACGAGGGCCAACATTGCACTTCGGCTACCCGGGATTTTAAAAGGTTTTCCCTCTAATCTCATTATCCTTAGTTATTAATTAATCTTATTATCCTTAGTATCTATCTATCTAACTTCTCTATCTACCTCCGTCAGTTGTCATGTCACAGAAGACTTTAAAAGGGTGCCCATCCTTCTCAGGATCGATCCAGTACTCGCCGTCTCCTTTGGAGTCTCCTGAGTCGCGGATGTCCTTACAGGAATGACCAGGCTGATTGACCTTTCAGAAAAAACCTTTTACACCTGCAGAAAGCAGAACTGTTATTAAGTTAGAGTCCAACAGCAAACCGTTCGTTAGAAGATAGAACTCATGTTCTGGTAAAAAAGGGGGACATGAGGATTTGCGGTGTTGATGTTTTTTTTTCAATGCTGTGATACGGTTAATAAAATCTCAATTTGCCGTGTTGCAGTGATCTAAACCCCTACGCTGTGCGATGTTTGTTTGTCACGCTGCGGTGATCGGTGAAATTAAATTATTTGCGGTGCTGGGGTTTCTTGTTTAATCTTTCTCAAACCTAAATTTGACCAAAATTTACCCTTTAAGCTTCGTTAATCCGTTATAATTTATAACAA
>JAHPZR010003265.1:10000-30000 GCA_019787425.1 Platygyra sinensis | reverse complement strand
TTTTCAGGGTCGAGAATTTCTTTAATTTCGCGCTGTAAATGAATAAAATCCGTTCGCCGGCTACTTTTGTGTTTGTTTTGTAGAGAAAAGTTCTGTAAGAAAACTGTTTACTCGGGTATCGAGTTAATTTGTGAGTTTGGCAAACAATGCTTTATCATAACCAAAACCTGTGTTTGATAGTTTCTTGTTGTTTCTGCTCGTTTGGCGAGTTTGCAAAAGTTTTTGAAGGCAAGTCTGACGCGTACGAGTAGTTCATTTGCATAGTGCAGCGCGTGCACTTTGAAGTCCAAGTCGGTGTTTTCAGATTGTGAACAAATCGGGAAAAAGATTTGTTTCGTTGTCTTTTGTGCTGAGATACTACAACAAATTTTACCAACGTTCACCAAAAGGCTACTAACATCATGTGTGCAATTCATTTTTGGGCCACAACTACATCTGATTGCTCACTGATTTGCCTCAGAGGGTTGGATTATTTTAATTATTAACAATTGAAGCTCCGCTTTTAGGCTTGGCTAAATCTATATATTAGGCATTGAAAAAATGTATCCAGGCTCTCATGCTCAGAACGAAAGGTGGATTGTCTGTGTATGCGGAAAAATGGTAATGCTGAATAAGCCTAGGGCATCAAAATTTTTTGGACAAAGTAAGATTGATAGATGGATAGACACATGTACACAAATAGATAAATTTAATTTACATGAATAGAAACACTTAGCTCAAAAGCTAATTTACAGGTTCTCCATGAAAATACTTACAAAGTCTAAAAATACTACAGTACCTCTATTCACTTTTTCTATTTAATCACTGCGACTGTTTTCAACGAATTTTTTTTTGCTGTCTGATATTGCATATGAGATTTGTCAGACTTGACTCAGATTTTACATTGGTATTAGTTCATTTTTTTTAAAATGCAGAGGAGATCACAAAATATACAATAATCTTCAAATTTACCGATTTACTGGGCTTAATTTACTGATTTTATTTTCCAGGACATTGGAATCAATGCCAACAAATGATTTCAGAAAACACAAGCAGCTGACTCTAAGAGAAGCATTTTCAAATGCCAAAGACGCGTCACATATTGCTGAACCTACAGAGAATGAAAGTGAAAATGTCAATAACGACTTTGGTGTTGACCTGTATCCTCATACTATAGATATTGACGAGTAAGAGTGACTATCTCTAACTGCCTGTTATAACTATCTGAATTAAAGTGTAGATACGTGTATTCCAATTTTTTGCCAAGGAGATTAATAAGTGACATGTTTGTTTTTGTTTAATTTTGTAAGGCAAGGGAATGTGCAGGGGAAGTTCAAGAAGAATCTAATTCCACAGTGAGAAGATCAAGGCGAGCAGGGAAGAGGACACATTATGATGCGTTTATGGACTACGATGATTGACTAGGAGGTTTAAGAAGCTGTTTAAGGTTAGTTTCGACGTACATAAAACATGGTTATTTATGTTTAGAACGCTGTTTCTTCTGCGTTGTCTTAATTTTTAAGGGGGTAGGGGAATGAAGGGTAGTGGGTATGTGGTAAACCAATATGTTATAGGGAACAAATAAGGAAAAGCTGTGGGAACATGGGAACATAGGGAAAAATGGAAGGGAACAAGGGAACTAGGACTCCCTCCCCCCCCCCCCCCCGGAGACCCTCTTAAGTTGACATTCAAACTCATCAACAACAGTAACCGTATCCATGGCTTGACCAAGTAAGGCATGGTCTGAAAGCGAAAAGCAAGTTAATGCTTTATCAAAGTCAGTGTGCAGCGTCATGTCCAAGGAAAACAGAACAAGTCGGTTTAGGGAGGCAGCGTGGCCGAGTGTTTCAGGGCGCTGGATTTGAAATATGGAGGTCCCTGGTTCAAATCCTCCACCCTGCTGCTATCTGGATTTGTTCTCGGTAGTCCCGAGTTCAACTCCTCGACCGCGTTGTGTAAATAGCCAACTAGTCAGCCTCCCACCAGTTGGGATTCTTAATAGTTTATGTTCTATTTGAAATATTCAGTTACAATGTCCCCAGTTAGCACTAAAGTGCTAAATACACTCGACACTTAGAAAAGGTTTTTACATGAGTGAACTGTACGTACGTTGACACACAGGTTTTACAAAGTGAACCCGGATTGTTCCCTATACGATAGTGGCTTCACGTAATCTTCTACTGATTAAGCCTAAGTTCTTTGCAAAACTGACACTCAACGATTGAAAGGTTTAGAGCAACTAGCTTTAACAGCCTTTTAAAACTTTCTTTACAGTTGAAATGCGTTCACTTACCAACTTGAGTTTCAAAAACGCTTCCGCAAAAGTCTGTGTTCGCCACCACAAACAAGATGAAAAAGATAATGTTGATAGCCGCAATGGCCAACTGGGCCAAGTACAAAATAGCCATCTGTAAGATTTGTGGTATGGCTCGTTGTTCTGGCACGAGTGCTGCTTCTTCGCTTCAGTCCGATTCCGGACTGACTTACAACCAAAACAGGCCTTAAGGACTTTGTCAGTAATCGTAAAGTACAAATAACCCCCACAACGAGTACAAACATCACGCGGTATTTGTACTCCAGAGGACCGGTTAGACAGATTTGTTTGCTGTCGACCAATCAGTTAGCTGGATTTCCCGCGCCAATTACGTTCCCCGTCGCGTACGTCTGTCACGCATTCCCCGTAAATAAATATCCGCGAAATTTGCCCGCACGGACATAAAAATTGGCGTGTTGGATATATATACGGGCTTGTCGAAATATGGCACAACTCGTAAAAATACTCAGTGATATACTACCCAACAAAACCTCTTATAAGAGATATATCCTCTTAATTTTTAATAAGTATTAAAAAGTGCCATGAGCAGTAAATGTAGTATGGCGCTCTTGAAATGAATGTTAATTTTATCTAATTACCGAAAATAATTGACATTAAAGTTCTGTTATGACATCAATTAAAAGGGAATGAGCATCCTCTCTTGTGTGAATGGATCATTAACTTGACAGGTGTGAATCGTTAACTAGGGAGATAGATTCTCGTTAAAGTGTTCTTAAATTTTCAAAAGAATATAAAAAAAAAATGTGAGAGCAAGTAAAAAAAATACATTTAAGACTTGCAACTTGGCTACTTAATTGTTTGATAAACATATTAGGTTTTAAAGACGTCTTCCATAATTTATTACTGTTCTGACATTCAAGGCCTAATAGGGTTTAATTAACAGCTGTAGTTCTTGACATTTCTGACTTAAAAAAATGAATCGCGTCTCAAATCGCGGGGGACATAGCAAGCAGAGGCTAACCATATGACCTAAGGACAGGATTAATCCGTATGATAGTAATTATTCGTATTAATATCTGACGCCAGAGTGAGATATATCTTCACGATAGAGTAAGTCAGCTTGGCAACTGTATTTAACCTATACTGCTCTGGGTAGAGTCGAGGCAGGCTCCGGGTAGGCAAAAGGCAGGGTCCAGGTAAAGGAAAATAATGGAGGGGAGACTGCTCTGCCCTCCTCTTGTTTTTTTTCTCTGCGTGCCGTTTTTTCTAGCCCGCTTTTTCGTTGACCCCCTATTGTTTGTATAACACAGGTAAAACTTTAATTAGAGAAACCACACAAATAGAAGCAATATCTATTAAAGGGAAAGCACCGGCTGATCCATCGGCAACTCACGGTATCTAACGAAAAAATACGAGAAGAACAACATTTTTGCAAGTTGCGGTTTGAAATAATTATCTGAATTTGCTAGTTGCGCAGGGATTCATGACTCCCATACAACCAAGTTATTCTCAATTTATTCGTAATTTATTTAACAAAGCCAACCTCAAGATATTCCAGGTGAATCATCATCATCTGGTAATAATAATAGTAAATATGTTTAAGCGGGAAGTGGTGGTATCAGCTCTTTATGTCTCCTTATCTTCAGTGCTGTGCACTCGAGGATCCTATAAATTAAATATTCTTCAAAACGCACAAGAAAGGAAACCACAAAAGAATAACGAGGCAAAGAGAACCATAGTTGACAAACAATTTTGTTTATTATTCAAATGAGTGATTCAGAGAGCAAATTGTCTCTTTTTGTGCTGCATTTCCTAGAAGTATTCCGTTTAAGATGATGGCTCGGAAAAGTTATTGATGAAGGATAATTATACTCAGCAGAACGGTTGCATGAGATATTTAACAATTGGTTCATACTTTAGCGTGCACTATCGAGTTATGGAGCACGCGGGAAGTTTGGAGAGCACGAAATTAATAATTTAATATATTAATAATTGAAAGAAGCGTAAGAGTTGCCCAAGGCGATAGCCGAGGGCAACTCTAGCTTCTTGAGTGCTCTCCAAACTTCCCAAGTGCTCCATAATTCGATAGTGCACAGCTAAAAGCATGAACCAATTGTTTTATAACATAGCCGGTGGAATTGTGCATAAAATCCTGAAAATCGACGCGAAAAAAATACAACAATAACAGAAGTGATTGTTCGCGGTAAGCGAAATATTAAACAAAATAGGAATTGGTTTTATTTCAATTTTTCTGTTGAAAGCTCGAGGTTTATATTTAACAATTTTATAACGGTAAAACTTAAGCTTACCTTTAAAGGTTGAAACAGACCAGTTTGTAATTTGTTTGGTTTTACCAGAGTGTCTTTCGGACAGTGAAGCGAATCGTGACGGCGCTGATGCCGAGTTTCCTCTTCCGTTGTTTTTCTCTTGTTCTGCCTCATTTAAGAACTCTAGCCCACGAGAAGAGGCCGGAAAATTGTGCTTGTTTTGGGACTAGTGGGCCGAGTCTCTGTATCCATCATTGAAGCGAAATATAATATTTTTGCCCACGCTGACAATGGCCGCTCGCAAGAAAAAAAATTCTGGCAAAGCGATTTGCTGACGCCATCAGCGAGCACTATCGAGATTTGGTGCACGCTTACGTATACTGAATTTGATTGCGTGGCTCTGCTAGCTATGTTATAAATCAATTTGTTAACTGGAAAAACATGAAAGGATAACAACACCCTAAGCTGTATAAGAAGATCTGTCAAAACAAAAACATCTGCCGAAACAGAACGACGATAAATCAGTGGGAAATTTTAATTTTCGTTTAACCGTTTGACAAGGTTGAATTTAACGGTAACTGACCAGTTCGCTCCGACGAAGGGCTAGCGCTCGAAACGTCAGCTTTCGAATCTCTTTACGGTGGCTAATTCACATTATCAACTCAGTTGATAAAACCAAATTATCCTGTAATACTCCCACCGACGCAGCACCATAGTTTCTTTAGAAACTTACCCCCCCTGACCAGTTTACAGTTGGGAAAAGAAACGTTACAGAAAGTATTCTCTTATCTGTTAAGATTTCGAAGTATATTTAATTTAACAATAGATACAGTTAAAATTTGCATTCATACCCCAAAGTGCATTTGTTAAATAAAAACATCACAGAAAAAATTACCTTGTCTTGGTTGTAATATTAGGACCTTTTGAGGTACGCCTAATTTATGTTTTACAGACTTTGAGACTACCACCTGCTTCAAATGATAGAGTTCTAAATCTACATTTTGCACGATAAAGTGTCGGCGAAATGTTGGCTTTCGTCACGCACGGAACGTAGTTTTCCAAATTGGGCATTTATTCTCCAAAAGCTCACTTTACACGATAAAACCAGATGATGATGTTTCACCTGGAATATCTTGAGGCTAGTTTTGTTAAGTAAATTACGAATGAATGCTGAATAACAAAATTTTTATTAAATAAATTTCCATATTTGTAGCTTCAAAAAGTGAGATACTATGTATTTTAGTCGCTTGAGAGTTATCATTACCTGGGCAGCTAGCCAATTGAATTAAGACAATTGTTTCACACCACAACTTGCAAAAATGTTGTTCTTCTGGTTTTTGTTTGTTTTATGCCGCGAGTTGGCGATGGATCAGCAGGTGCTTTCTCGTTCATAGCTATTCTGTTCATGCGGTTTTTCTAATTAAATTTTTGCTTGAGTTATATATAAACAATAGGGGTCCGCGAAAAAGCTGGCTGTCTAAGGAAAAAACGACACCCATAGAAAAAACAAGAGGAGGGTAGAGGAGGGCAGTTTTTTTCCTCTATTAAGTTCCTTTTCCTGGACCTTGCCTGGAGCAGTAAAGGTTAAATACAGTTGCCAAGGTGACTTTATCTGTAGTGAAGATATTTCTCACTCTGGCGTCAGATATTCAGTAATTATCCAATGAGGCTGAGTAGAATATGAAGAATTCCACAGATCTGGGAGGGTGTTTTCCACCGATGGATATCATAACAGAACTTTTATGTTAATCATTTTTGGTAATTAAATAAAATTAACATTCATTTCAAGAACACTATACTCCATTAACTGTCCATAGCACCTTTACAATATATACCAATTCATAATTAAGAGGATAGAAATTTTTAAGGCCTTTTTTGGTTACAGGTCAGTCTTGGATCGGACGAATACTGACGGGAAGAAGCAGCACTCGTTACGGAAAAACGGGCCATACAAGAAACCTTACAGATGGCTAGTTTGTGCCTGGCTCAGCTGGCCATTGCGGTAGTCAACGTTATTTTTTGGACCTTATTTGTGGTGGTGAACACAGACTTTTGTGGAAGCGTTTTTGACACTCAAGTCAGTAAGTTAACACAATCATATGCAAACTGTAAAGAAATTCTTACGTAGCTTTAAGTAAAAAGCTGTTAAAGTTGCTTACACTAAACGTTTTCGATCTATTGACTGTCAGTTCTGCAAAGAACTCAGGCTTGAAAAAGATTACGTAACGCCAATGTCGGCTAGGGAACAGTGCGAGTTGACGTTGTAAAAATTGTTTGTTAAGGTACAGTTCACTCTTAACTTTGATAAAACGAAGAATCAACTTACATTGCTCCCTATGGCCAAGCTGACACCCTGTTGATGATCTCAATTATTCGTTAGGTGTAAATAGTTTTAACAGCTCTTAACGTAAGTTTTTATATGTTTTTATTTTACTCGATGAAACTTCCACATCTAAACTGACTCGTTCTCTTTTCCTGCGACATGACACTGTACACTGATTTTGACAAAACATTCATTTTCTTTCTGCTTTCAGACCATGTTTTACTCGGGCATGCCATGGATACGGTGACTGTTGTTGATGAGTTTGAATGTCAACTTAAATGCATGGAAAATAATAGTTGCGCGTCTGTAAATGTTCATCCCGTTGTAAACAATGCACAACGGCGCATTTGCGAACTAAACAACAAAACCCGACACATGAAGTCAGGAGATTTTAAATGGAGGAAGGGATCTACATATTATGGCTCTATTCAGGTCAGTTGAATTAGTTGAAACTGCGTAAATTGACATAACCTAGTCTAGTTAACTTGACCCGAGTGAAGAAGTCTTTGAGAATAAATACAAGTACTGGATCGGCTTGTATGGTTAACATGAGTGAACATAGACTAAACAAAAACGAAGAGATTATCTTCAAAACCTTTCGTAACTGCTTGATGTTTTGACCTGGTTTCTTTCACATCTTAACCCAACACAGGCCTCCTGCACCGATGTTTCCCATGAGCAGAAAAAACCAAGAAGGAGCGGAGCGTGTCATCCAGGATACAAGGGGAAAAAATGTGAAAAACGTGGGTGGTGAAAATTTGTTTTGCAACGATATTTTTTTATAATTTGATAAAGCAGTTTGAATTTTGCTTTAAAAGGTCCCCCCGTAGCGCGCAGTGGCGCATTTCCCTTTCGGAAACGGTCGATGCCATTTTCGCAACACTTAGAAATTTTTTTTTAACTGTGAACGAATTTTTCTCTACTAAATTAAAAAATAAAGACAATTTGCAAGTAACCACCTAATATAGAACCCGGAACCTCTGTTTCCTGACATCTCTCTCATACCACTACGCTACCAGGTTGATCCGCCAAATCTCCCCAAAATTTAATTGTAATACTTGACATTCTTAAACATTACTAATAGAGTTGCCCCAAACATCAAATAAGAGCTAACTGCAAGCAAACCAGTGTGAATATGAACAATTAAACATTTGGTGAGTGCATTTTACTCCATCAATAAATTATAACCAGTTTCTACCTTGTCCAGGCCTAAACTAAAGGAGATATGGCATCGTTCATTCTGAAAGGCTTGGTTACCAATAATGGCATCGACCGTTTACGAAACGGAAATCAGCAGCGCATGCTTATTCGAGGATTATTATTTTAAATCGAATTTAGTGATGTTAGATGTTCTGCTTCAAAAGAGCAGAGAGAGTCTCATTTAAAAAACATGTTTGGTTTTTATTTATTTATTTATTATTTTTTTTTTTTGCAGCTATAATAGGTTTATATTCGTATCAGCCTGGCCATTCCTGTAAGGACATTTGGAACTCAGGAGACTCTAAAGTAGACGGCGAGTACTGGATCGACCCTGAGGAGGGTGGGAACCCTTTCAAGGTTTACTGTGCGTGAAAACTGACTGAGGTAAGTTAAGGAAAATGATATGAAGGGCAAACTTTCTTGAGTCCTAGGAAAAAGTGCACAAAGCCCTCACAACTCCTCGCTGTACTTAAGAAAATGAAGTCAGAGTTTTATGCGTCTTTACTCTCATTGCTGATAAACTGCGTCGAGACATTGTCAAAGTATCTGTGGATCCACGAAGCTTTGTCGAGAGAGAAAACGAGAGACACACTGATTTAATAAAAAAAGACAAAAAAAAGACAAAAAGAAAACATCAGGTGAAAGTACGAGAGAACCAAAATTTCTTTAACCAAAATGATTCCGAAACCCGGCGAAAAATCGATACACTTTCAACGTATAATAAGTCGTAACTAAATTTCAGAAATGGGAACCTTTAACTAACTTTTACTCCATTTGGAAATTCTTAGGAACGCACTGAATTATCGCCTAGTCCAGTCTACTTGCATCAGATGAGTTCTCAGAATATAACAGAATAAATATTCCACTCCTTGAGAGCCACGTCAAAATTTGGCAAATAAATGTTTCTAATTTGTCTGCTATAGAAGGAAGTTACACTTAACATGCTGTGGATGCAAAATTTTCGCGATCGACGCATTATTGTTTGATGCAATTAACGATGAAAAAGTCACGACAAATATGGCCTCTATTGTCCAGCAATTTTACAGCATTTGCACGTACTAATCTTTATGCTGATTTCTTTCCGTGATAAAAACGAACATAGTCCTCAGCTGCTTTTATTTCTTCACGTGACCACTGAACTTTGTTTTATTTAAGGAGGTTGGCTTCTTGTCTCCAACGTTGTGATTGACAGTCCTTCGTCCCCACAAATGTCAGCAAAGACGTCATACCGTGAAATCAGCAGTTACCATAACAACCAGACGTTTCTGACAAAGAGTGCCATGAATGAGCTCAGAACACACCTCTCTTTCACTCAACTGAGATTCCACTGCAGTAAACAACAGGGGCGTACGTTCCACGTGACCACGGTCGCTAACAGCTCTGGTGAAGCTGTAGTCCAGTACTTCAGTGGTCAGACGGATGTTCAGCCTGATGCCTGTGGCTCGTTTGTCAGAATGGAGAATGACAACTCGAGATTAGCAGGAGTTTGCCACCAGTGGGACATCAGGATGGTGTATATAACGTTGGTAAATGGGGGGCTGCTGTAGATCAAGATAGATTGTACTATGCCAGTGCTTTTGTAGGATATTTATATCACTGGCTGCTGACTCCAGGTGGCTCAAGATGGGAATGTGATGACTATCTCGTTGGTGTGTCGTCTGGTGATTTCTGGAAAGTCTTTGTTCGTTAAGATCTTGGTACACTCATTACCCACATAACCTCAAATATGACCGTTCGCTTATCTTTGCCCAAATACAGAGCTGATTGTAGTTAGATTAATTCATTGTAAGATTACTTAGTAGACAAAAGAACTTTTAATTTTCAGGCAAAAACTAGATTTTCAAGAACTCTTGTATATAAGTAGCATTCTCCTCAAACATGTTTAGTAACAGCACTTTCCAAGCTGAATTTGAGTCTTCACGCTTCATTGCAAACTGAGACCCCGTCTTTGATTCGTTAATGCACGTGCGTTTTCGATACGATGCACATTGCGCACGTGCATTTTCGAAACGATGCACATTTGATGATGGGCTTTCGTTGGCATCGAAATCCTTGCGTTCACACTGCCGTTTGAGCTGCGTTTTACCCGTCCACCCTGAAATGCTTTTAAACTTTCACGCTGATACGCTGTGAGAGAACTCTATACAACCGTAATTTTCAAATATTCGTTATCTACACTAACAAGTTTAGACCATGCACTGTAAAACGATGCGAGATTGTCCTTTTGTTGAATATATTTGGACGAGAGGCGAAAATGCGTTAGCTTGCGGACTAGATATATCTTGGCATA
This sequence comes from Platygyra sinensis, assembly GCA_019787425.1. Classification (NCBI taxonomy): domain Eukaryota; kingdom Metazoa; phylum Cnidaria; class Anthozoa; order Scleractinia; family Merulinidae; genus Platygyra; species Platygyra sinensis. The sequence continues at coordinate 19,666 of JAHPZR010003265.1, read as the reverse complement.
GCTACTGTAAAATTATAATCCATATCTCCTCTAATCTGTAAAACAAAGTCTCTAGTAATTTTTTTAAGCCTCTTATACTTACTTAAATTAGTCACATGCACTCCGTTTCGTAGAATTCAACGCAAGCATAATTCTTGAATTGCTTAGTTTATAGCGATGTTTCTTGTTTACAAACATTGACGTCATATTTCTTTTGATATTCAAATTTGCCAGCCAATGAACAATAGCATGCATTGTTTAAACAGCCAATAAACCTCTGGTTGGCACATCAATGACAATTAATAGGTGATGTAACGAGAAACATCGCTATAAATTGCTTTATTAATTTCCGCTCTTCACTTGTACATGCCTGATTAAATAACAACTGATTTACGTGCAGGACAAACTAACGATGTACTTTAAAATAAAATACTTCGAATAAACAAATCTGTAAATTGTATTGTAAGTTAATGTATATGAATAAATGGCATCAATATCAGTATCTGGGCAACTGCGCACCTACCCCTCCCCTAACCCAACAGTAACACTAACTTATTAACTTATTATAACATGCTGCGTTAGGGGAGGGGTACATGTAGGTGCGCAGTTGCCCAGATACTGATAATTATCCAATCAATGTACACACGAAGAGTTTACAAAATGTGCTAAAAAGCGATTTCTTTAACTCTACTGATTCTGCGAGTTTAGGTTTTGTTTTTAAGACACCACTCTTTATTATGACTCGCCTGACCAATCTTAAACAGAGGGCCTGTTTATATTGGGAAACGTTCATCTTCTCAGAGCCACTGTAAATGGGTAGTGGGGCCGAGCTAAGAACTGAAACAAATAATTCAAATTCAACTTAAGATTGTTAAGGCAAATCAGTTGGCCAGCTATTTAATAGCATGGCCAATAATTTGAATTCGGGGCAAAGTGCATATGCAAAGTGTTTACCTAGAAAATATATATAGGCTCGACTGCAGGGCTCATCCTACCTGTAAAACGAAACATTCTCTGGCTCCTGGATCATAGAAATCTTTCGTCTGGAAACATAAACTAAAGGCTAAGGTTCTAGAATATTTTGAGTGTTATTCAAATTTGGTGCCTTTCACAACAATAATCGTGTGCATAGATATGGTTTAATTATGATCTAAACCCCACTTATCGTCAAACGTCAACGCATTTCCCTTTCAACCTTGGCGATAGCCGCAAAGGTAGAGTGAAGTTACGGATGGAAGTTCAAGTTAATAAATTAAGGGATTTGTTTTCGTCGTTTAACCAAAGTTTGTTCTTAATTGCAGTCGATGCTCGATGGAGTCATAGTTATTAGAGGGGAATGGTTATGAAAGTCGTCAAAGATCTTGGTTGTATGGTTTTGCTCTCCTTTTTGCCCTGGACCCTGCACAAAACACAATAGTTGTTTACTCCGTACTGAGAAACTAACCAGTAGAAACGTGTTGGTTACGTAACCCATGCATTGTGTATAAGCACAAAACGAAAGATTGTGCGGAGTTGTGGACCTTCCAAAATAAATCTTGGCATCTTTGTTTGCTCCTTTGATGTTTGCCGGGCTTCATAAACAGTTTCTTCTACAAAGTATGAAATAGCTTAGACGAACTGCCACTATCCATTTTTAACTATCCATTATTATTATTATCATTAAGCTTAAGACCCTGTAGTTGAATTGATGGTTAACAGTTCGGCATAATCAGATACCGTTTCGACATGAACATATGAAAAGTTCAGCCCGTTTCCAACCAGTGTTTGCCTGATAATATGGTATTCTACAATGCCATACAAAATATGGGAACATTTGAACGGTATCCGTAGATAATTCTGTATCGTTTTCACCAATAAGCATCTGCTGTTTTTGCTCAATAATTGTCTCTGTCCAAGTGAAACTAATTTGAAGTAAACCTTCATCTAAGATGCTATTTTTCTGTCATTCCTATTCCTTCTCTGTTCTAAATACACAAACAATTGCAAAACGGAAAAAAAAACATGTAATTTAGGAGATATGGTTTCTTACTGGGAAAATAGTACAGTGAATAGTAGTTAGTGTGGCTGGAAATCACAGGTCTTGGAATATTTATGTCACAAAAATCAGATACCACTAAAGGATTGTTCCCAGAACATTGATTATTTTTATATGCTGTTACTTATCTACTGATGTGAGATTTAAATACAGCATCAAGTTTCTGACTTGTCTCAGCCAGTCTTTGATGTCACCAATCAATACTCCTTCTATGATGGGTGATGGAGATGCATGTCTGCAAATGTTGTATGATGCGATTGTGTGGTAATAAACAGTTGGATATTACTGTTTTCAAAGGAACCTTGAATAAACATTGGAACACTGAAAGAACTACCAGTATTATTAAAAGAAAAATGGTTTCATTGAAAGGGTATTGTAAGTAATTATTTAATGAAATCAGTCGATATTTACTTGGGGTCTGGCCTCACAAAAAAAAAAGAATTCAATACAAACTGCATGACAGTCATTTAATATTCAAGGTCAAGATCAACATTAATATGCTTTCAAGGGTCTATTAAAAATACTCCTCAAAATTAAGTTTTGAAAACTGTAGACTAAACGTTGACATCTAAATGAAATCATGCATTCAATTCCAAAATCATAGGTTTATCATCCTTCACACTTTCTGTCATTCTTCCATGTCATAACCTGAAGGAAATAAGGAATTAAATTAAAGCATTAGCATGTAAGATGATGATGATGATGATGATAATTATTATTATTATCATTATTATTATTAAATCCATTATGAAATCACTGGTTATCCTTGCAATCTGACTGGCTCTCAGGGGTGCGATTTATTCACGAATCGCACTATTTTTTGCTCTAAATCGCATCTTTTTCTCAGCCAATGAGAATGGGACAGTAAAACAAAAAACCAATCAGATTTCAAGGTTAGTTTAACATAACCAATAAAATTTCAGGAAAATGAAAGACAAAGCCACTGTGTTGTGAATTTTGCTACTACAGGTTATTGGTATTGCCAAAACTTTGTTGCTGTCTTTTCTTTTTCAAAACAATTGATGAATTTAATTAATTACAGTGTCTGAATGATGACAATGGGCTCCTTCAGGCTGAAGACCTTCTTCACAAGAAGTTTCCAACAGTCAGTGTCCATTTAGACGGATATTTTGGCGTTTTTACTACAGCATGTGCTCAAGATCCTTATTATGCCGAGTCAGTTCAGCAAAACATAAACAAACGAAAACCACACAACAACAAATTCATAGCCATCAAGGTACATGTTTCCAGGTTCCCGGTAGTTGCAAACGAAGCAATTCAAGAGCTCAACTCTGTCCCTGTGAATAAATATACGTAGTCTTTCGACCCGCTTCACAAAACAGTGAATGAACGAACGTCCTCCGAAGCTGGTGCCAGTCCCGGTCCCGATCACTTCAGAACTGCTTGTTCGTCTGTTATGCTTGAGTGAGTTTTCGTCACATGACATCGATTTGCATACTAAATAAAAGCGTTTCCGGTTCCGCTATTTCTTACAAACCAGCTCGGAACAATACACCAAAATCTAAAATTTAAGGACGTTCGCGCGAAAATTTTCTAACATTGATTTTTTTCTGAAAATTTTACCATTGAAAGATGATGCGTCAGTGATGTCAGAAATGTAAAAAAATTGGGGGGTCACCGACTTCGTTTCGGAGAGAACATGCCCGGAAAAACACCTAAATCTGAGTAAATCGGGCTTCGTTAGCGAAGAAGGTCACAGCGGCTGCAAGTCCCAAAATATTGCAATTAGAGCTTTAAAGGGAAATGTTGTCTGCCAAATATGGTTTAACTGGACCTATCAAGCGAATTTAGTAAACTGGTGAGGTTCCTCAAAGAACAAGATCGCATTTAGCGACCATAGTTTCACGCGCCTTGCAGCCGCAAGATGGCAGGACTCCATGTCCCGTGGACAGAAATCTTGAAATTTGTTAAACTTCCCACATTGATTTTTTCTTAATTTTTGGACAGTGTGGAGATAATTGTAAATAAAATCTCTTTCTGAAAGGAAAAGTACATGTAGGACTCACCGAACGTCCAAGATCGTTAAATCCAAGCAAAGCTATAGCAATGACCATCTGCCCTATCATTGTTCGTTTTAGAACTTAGCGCGCGCGCTCGATGTATGACGTGGCATATGAATTTGCGTGCGCAGTAAGGATGCGCAGTAACAATTAGCGCGAACGTCCTTAAGGCCATAAAATTGTGCGATTTCAAAATGGATTTAACCCTTTCACCACCAGAGGTCTCCCTTTGATGAGTAAAATCGTCTGGTGTTAGACAGAGTAAAATCTATTAAGTCACCCTTGGTGGTGAAAGGGTTAAGAGATAGTTTTTTAACCCTTTCACCACCAGAGGTCTCCCTTTGACGAGTAAAATCGTCTGGCGTTGGACAGAGTAAAATCTATTAAGTCACCCTTGGTGGTGAAAGGGTTAATAAAGTGGTAATTGAACCTCGGGTCGTGCAATTTTGGTCTGAAATCATACTTGTGATTAGCAGCTCCTGCTATACCAGAAGAGGGTCGTTAAAGAAATTCTTACAGGCTATTCCTCGCCTTAGTCCTCCCTCGTTGTTTCCTCGCTTGTTTTCGCTTGTCCCAACTACCGAGAGCCTGGAATAGGCTACGAAAATGGCATCGCCCGTTAACGAAACGGAAAGCTGCTGCGCCGGGCAGCCTAAGGGTTATGTTAGCTGCCTCGACAGACACTTCAAACATAATAGCCTGCGTAGCTTGGCGGTTTAAGCAGTTTGAACACTAGCTCACAAAGCGGCGAAGGTTTCTCAGTTGTCTCTTTCCCAGGTTCCTCGCGGCTTTGGCGCTCGTTGTCACGGCTTCCCCGTTTACCTAGCGCGCTCAAATTGCTTGTAAACCACCAAGCTACGCAGGGTTTAAACATAATGACAGCAAAATATCCATAGCGAAGGACCGAGAATTCGTCAAGTGCAGACAGGTCCCGGAGGGAAAAGCAAGAACAAATGCAAAAACGCGCTAACCGTTCAAGAGGAAAAGCAGCTATGGAAGCTATGCAGCTATGGCGGTCTAAGAGGGAAACAAAGAGCCATTTAGCCAAAAATGTTTGCCACTGGAGGTCCCCGTTGTACAGTCCAATTCTTTTTAACATATCTTGCCCACAGACCTGAAGAAATGCGAAACAGTGGCTCGTTTTTTCTTGACATTATTGAAAAACCGAAATCCGAAGAGTGCGGTACCACTACAGGTCATTTTTGCTGCTTTAGGAAAAAAGTGAATTGCCCTCTTCTCAAGAAACGGAAAATTCCCATAGGGTGAAAGGCGACAAAGGTGTCATCACCTTGACAACGGCTGATCATGATTGCGTTCAGGTGCGTTCAGGTAACACATACCGTGATTTGTACATCTTTTTTTGTAACTAAGTGGTTCTCTGTTTAAAAAGTGGCATTCTGTAAAAAGAAATTGCAACGTTTCTTCACATAAGATGAAGAGAAAGAGGCTGTTGTTCATCTTCTTTGGCCAAAACACGTTGTTGCAATTTTGCCGACTGGCTTTGAGGAAAAAGGGGGTAAGTTTCCAAGGAAACTGTGGTGTTGCGTCGATGGGAAGTATTACAAGAAAGTGTGGTTTTATCAATGTAAATTGGCCGCCGTAAAAGAAATTCAGAAGCTCGCGTTTCGAGCGCGAGCTCTTCGTCGGAGCGAATCGAGAAACTGTGGGTTGTGTGTGGGTTACATACAAAAAGATGGAACTAAGCGCGCTATTGGTTGGCGCCTAGTAACGTGAGAAACAACAGAATAATTAGTTGAATGAAAACGCGTTCGTTGATACCGTGAGGAGTAATGCAATTCAACTTTTCGTGCTTCCTTGAAGCAGGGAGAGGCCGCATACTGCCATATGTTGCTTAGCATGATTGGTGAGATTAAAGTTTTTGTCGTCTTTCTCTATGTCACGAAGGTGTTGTCGGAATCGGTCGCCTAGTCGTCTACCTGTTTCGCAGTTGTATAACCTTTTGCAAAGAATGCAAGTTATGCCGTAGATGACATTGGCTGAGGTACAGGTGAAATGATCCACTAGAAATCTTGATAGATCGCTTGGGTCTTGGGAATGAAAGGGCCTTTTTTAGCGTCGTGCGCGTACGCATTTAAATGTTCGGGGATGATCACTTATTTTGAATGCACTTCTGTTTAAAAAGTTACCCCATTTTTATCGCTCTTGAATGAAATAAATGGGGGTTGTGAAAAAATCACTATTATCACTTTTGGGACCATTTTGAAGTAATTTAAAGCTCCAAAACTCTAGAACAAAAATTTATTTTTCAAATCGGCACTCTTAATCCTCACGGTATCAACGGATGCGTTTCATTTAACTAATTTATTCCGTTGTTTCTCACGTTACCAAGCACCAACCAATAGCGTAGCTCCATCTTTCTATATATAACCTACACACAACGTAAAGGCCGAATCAAGACGCCCTAAAAATCAAGCTGGTTCTATTGCATTACCGCTTGATGGCAGCAAACCAATGTGTGGCACAGTCAATATGGGAAATAATGCAATAATTAATTTGAAAGATCCTTTGGGTCCAAGCGGAGTTGTTCCTAAAAGTTATGTTCATCAAACAAATGCTGTTTTGATTGGGACACTGAACTGACTCGTTCAACGAAAAGATAAATGAGTCGCATATCAGCAGCTCCGTTAGCAAAAAAGATGTTTTCCGATACATCATGGAGGAGGTCAACGAGTCCTCAAGCGAGAATAACATCATCGTTGATGGTATCAAAGACTTTCCTGCTTCACCTCACGATGCAAACAACATGTTCCGAATAGGAAGGTGTCAAGAAAACTGGTATTCATCCCGACTGAGTTTGAACATATACACTTTGGTGACTGAATTTTCCGGTCATCCATGGATGAGGTGACAGTGTCCGCTGTTCATTAAAGGGACATAGTCAGCTGGCCCTTATGCGCATTAGATGCCATTTCATAGCTAATTTGCATATCACCGAAACACGATCCAGACGATCCATACTGTTTTTTACCAAATATGATAAAAACAACATTATCGGATGAGCAAAAGCACACTCAAAAACAGGTTTTTCAGTAAACTAATGAAAATCAAGCAAAAAAACTACGAAGATTGAAGCGGAATACTAGAAGTACTTTGATTTAAGGTTAAGGATCAACTCTTGTCAAAGTGAGAAAGCTAGTGTCCAGGACAGCGCGGTCCCAAAGCTGACAATGTTAGCCAACAGTTAACCAAACTGTTTCTCAAATACAAAATATAGATGGCACACTGATCCCGACGGCAGATATGAAGGTTTGTATTGCAAACCGAAATATAGGGCAATTTTGGTTAAAATTATTTAGTCCTTTACTCCGTTTTATTTCATTTTGGTCATATCTGCCGTCGGGATCAAGGTGCCGTCCATATTTTGTATTCTAAAATTTCTACTGATCCAGGTCTACTAAAGATCCGGTACTCTCATTGGTTCGTTGCTGTGGTTATACGTTTTTAATTCCAATTGTTTCTCAAATACAGCCGATTCATCGATCATCTGCATAAGTGCGATGTGACTCCTCCCGAATGCATCTTCATTGACTTGAGATGTCAGGGCAAGGAAAGTAGCCCAGATCAAAGTGTTGGCCATTTACTGATTGCTTATGGAATCGAGGGAAAACAGAATGATGTGGACTCGGCTGCTTATGATGCGCTCTATGTTGTTGGAAAAGGCAAAATGGTGATTCAAACAGACTTGGACTTGGACGGGAGCCGCTTGGTGGGTTGAGTTCGCTACCTATACCTAACTCCAAAATTTTTCAGGATAATTTGGTTTTATCAACTGAGTTGATAATGTGAATTGGTCATCGTAAAGAGATTCGAAAGCTGACGTTTCGAGCGCTAGCCCTTAGTCGGAGCCTTCACTCCGACGAAGGGCTAGCGCTCGAAACGTCAGCTTTCGAATCTCTTTACGGTGGCCAATTCACATTATCAACTCAGCTAGTTGATAAAACCAAATTATTCTTTTGTTTCGCGACCGAGTCTGAGGAGAACGGGTCCAGCGGCTGCTGTGACCTCTACCCAGGAATGTTGGATATCGGAAGTCCTCTCATTTCCTTGAGGATAGTGCAATACAAATTCGAAAAAAGGGGGACTGAAACGCCTTCTAGAGGTGTTGAGGGTTGTTGCAGCAATATCCCAGATTTAAAGAAAGATATACTGTACAATTTACTGGCAGTCCTTGAGTTGTCTTTACTGCTTTTCGTTTGCCTGCTCCTTCACTTAGTGTCTAGCTTTCCATACCTAAAGAACTCTTCCCCTTCGTCGCTTGAAATATTCTAAATTGCTCTTAAAGGTTTACTGAGCAGTAAGCACAGTTGTCGTACGTGCTTGATCGAAGTTGATTTCGGAGTCTTCATAACCGATACTCAACTCTGACTCCAGTGACGAAAAAAAAATGATTCTGAAACAAAATTTGGACGCTTTAGCCCCAAAATACATTAGAACGATAGTTTTGTTTTCCATGTTCTCGAGCAAATACAGAGAGCTGACTGAGGCGCAATTGTGTTTCGTTCCCAGACTCCCTAAAACGCGGTCATGCAACACTTCAAGCGCGACTTTGAAGGGGCATAGAAAATCTAGGATTTAACCAAATTCAGATTTTTTTTCACCTAACTGCTTCAAATAACAAGTGGATTCATTTTAGCCAAAAACATATTGGGGTTAGGTGCACTTTAAACGGTTCACCTAAAATAGCTCTTCCACAATATTCATAAAAAAATACAGAGATCCATTTCAACGGGTATCAAAGCGCATACCCACGGTTAAAAAAATAATGCTGAAACAATAAACAAAGGTTATGATATAGCTCGTTTTGGTAAATGGCCAAATTTTGATATATTAAAATTCAGCCTTAAACAATAGACCTCAGTACGGGGTTCTGGGGAATAACTACAGGATCTGCGGGGTTTATTCCTAAGAGCCTTTTGCAGAACGTGCTTGGAAATTAACACACGCATAAAGTTTTGGTATTTTGTTATCCTTGATCAAAAGCGCGTGCCCTTCATAAATTCCGATCGGTATCTTGTTCTTCAGCTTGTCAGAAGGGTTCTTTCTGAGATGCCGTAGAATTTCACCGTTTTCCTGGGGCTCAGGCTCATAGACTCTGATGCCGTGCCAATCAAGCAGCGGCAACTCCTTATTGAGATGACTTTCTAACTTATCCAGTTCATCATGGTTACGGTGACCGTGTGCATCGGTGTAGCAGCGCTCCTCTGTGCACAGCTATGGAACGCCAGAGACATAAGTTGTCATTAAAAGTGTCCTGCGCCGCCATCGCGCGGCTGTGAGCAAGGTTGCTGACAGCGTGCCTGGCGAGCACAACCTTTACTGCAATGTTGGAAAACACTCATTTTGTGTTAGGGCGTTCGATGCTATCAAGATCCAAGCGCTGAATCTCCTGGGCATTTAACCACCTTTCGGCTTCAGCAAAAGTGTTGATCCAAGAAGAACCTTTTGACTGTTTATAAGCCTTGTTTCATTGTTCCCAATCACGTATGCACAACTATAAAGGACGTAGAAAGCAGAGTGTTTTTTTTGCCTGAACTTTGTAAGGACAGAGGAGGTGTTATTTACCCACATCCTCCCAAAACTCCACCTAATGAACCGCCGCCCTCTCCTCCT
>JAHPZR010003264.1:52500-74081 GCA_019787425.1 Platygyra sinensis | reverse complement strand
ACTATATGATAATGGAAGTTGCATGTTCTGGGTAAGGGGCTCCTGCTGCTATCTAGTAAGTACATGTACATGTAGCTCTTCAAACTTCAAAACATTTTAGCCTGAGCACACAGGGAAAATTGTGCTTGTCACTCGCGGCCGGGGGATGGATAACAATTAATTGCTACTAATACTAGCTACATATATGGATTACTTCATGGAAAGTGTGCGCATATGGGATTTATATACAAGTTGTTGGTCAATGTATCAAAATGAACGAGTAAGCATAGCGAATGAGTGAGTTTTCTGACTGATACAAAAACAAGTGTGTAAATACGGCACAAAACACTTTCCATGCTGTAATTTGCTTATTTTATACTTGCTGAGATTTTCAGCTCCAGCGTTTTAATTAAATTTATTTGCTTTTTCTCATCCAGCAGAACAGTAAAGTTAGTAATTCCTCTAAAAACTGATTGGCATCCGCCACCATTGTTCTTATAGCAAAGCACACAGTGATGTAGTGTACCTTCAATCCCAGTTTCAGAAGAACCCGCTGAAACAATGTGACACCTCAAGCAAATAAAATGCCGTTTTTACGATAACTGCAGAAATTCTTGCATGCTCATTGCTTAAGTTGTGTTTTGGTTATCTTGCAATTCCTGCAACTCGCCAGCTACATGTAGCAACCAGTTCTGAAAATTTAGTCGCCAGCGCTCAATAGTTGGTTGCATTAGTGACCAGTGAGTCACAATTTCGACTCCTGACAATGCAGCCTCTTTTACAATCAATTTCAGGTTGCTTCACTGTAATGTGTGTTATGAAGTTTGCTGGGAAATTTTATACTAGCCTGGCCTGCAATAAAACAGTTAACTTTACAATGAAGTCTGTGAATGTGTGCTGTAATTTGAGGCCAACTGGCAGTAATGGTAATAAAATTCATGTAATAAAATTCATGTAATAAAATTCATGTAATACTAATTTACTAGACAGAAGATGCAGGGGATCGTCCAACAGGACATTATGATGAATTTGGCTTCATGGCTGATGGAGGTACCAGTACACATGTATATGTAACAATGTAGTATTTGATAACCTTACACTTCCAGAGAACGCGTGGATGTACATGTACATCTGTCCCAATGTTATTCTGTGTAGTTCAATGATTCAGAGGATTAGTGACTCATTAACGCACAGAAAAAGGACAGTATTGCTGGGGAAAATCACTGTCAACCTTTTGTCCTCAAGTAGAGTGCATGCTAACCATGACAATTCAGGTAGCAATGCACCTCATAAATTTGTTTATAGAGTTTTACAACAGCGTTGTAAAACACAGTTAATGGAGCGTGACACGTTAAGCCTTAAGTTCTACTGTCATGTTAGTTTGTTTACATTGTGTATTAAACGCATACGAGGCATGAATGTACATTCATACTTTGGTAAATACAATGGCATTTCTGTGTCCATGTTGCAGTACTGGCAGCTACATATATATCATTTGTTTTGTATGGCTTAAAAAAGTAACAACTAGCCCTATTCATGTCTTCCTTAAGCATTGAACAAGCTTTCTGTATTCAATGGTACATTAATCGCCATTGGTTTAGTTCTAGACATCTGTCTATGTATCAAGTGCTGGCATGGTCCAAAGTGTCATTCTCTAAGCTCTTTTAGCTACTGTAAGGAGTACCTTTATGTTAGAAATATTTTTATTCCCACCCTACTCTCCCTTTGGAGGTTGTTGTTGTTCCATTTAATAAAATTTGGTTTCACCTCTTGGTAATCGCTTTCGGTTAAGTCTCGCAGCAACTTCTCCAAGCTTTTTTTTTTCATGCTATTCTATGTTATGCTCTTTATCTGCCTTAAGTTTATTTTTGTCCAATCCAGCACATGCTGGCGGAGTCGGCTCTTAGTGCTGGGGAGATAAGGAGGCTTGCACTTGTTTTTACTGCCTACGCTCTTTCCATTGTGTAGCACGATGCTGGCCGGAGGTTCAGCTTGTAGTGCCGTGGAGAGTTAGGCTTTGAGATGGCATTGATTTGCTTTTGTACTGACCTTCAGTTTGTCTGATCCAGCGCGGGTCTTTAAGAGTGCTGGGGAGATAAGTTTAGGCTTTTAGTCATGCTGTGAAGTTGTCTTTCACACCGATTGCGGAGTGGTGTTCCCCCCATTACGCCAAACATTGTCTTTTTTCTTTTTTTATTGCAGTCGCTATTATCACTAATACCCGAAGGAACTGTGACATTAGTCTGAAGAGAGTGAACAATGAGTTTTTGTTTTGAGACTTATGTTGATTATCAAACTTTATTGCAGATTTAGAATTTGAGCACAAAGACCCTGATCCTGGTAGCTTTGTCACTAGTGAGGATGAAGGCCTGAGGCTAAAATGGACAGCTTTCTTAGAGTTCACGCAGAATCAAGATGTTGGTGATATGACATGGGACAAGGTCTGTAAAACTTCATTCCTGTAGTTTTGGTCTACTCCAGAGTGATTGCTTCAGTTTTACCTTTTAATGACAATCAAGGGAAAACAACTCTTTAACATTACACGTATTTGCCAGGGAGTTTGAGATTTGGAAACGTACAAGGGCTAGACAGTAACAGAAATGATAAATAATTGTTTATTCTCTACTGAAAAATAACAAAGGTGAAGAAACTGAATAGTGCAAAACAATATTCATGTCTTTGGATCATGAGGGGATGCAAGCGGCAAAAACTGGAAGTACCACAAAGGAATGCTAGGAAAATTTCTTAGCATTCCTTACATACCTAACCCCAGGTGAGCCGGGGAAGGTGTTGTAATCTGTTTTAATGTCATGAAGGAAACCAGATGAAGTGGAATAAATATGAGAAGAGAGAAATACAAAAGGGCCAAATGATACGCGTGTATGCATCATCAAAATTAGCTTGATTTCCGCTCTCGTGTGGTAATTGAGCCTACATCAAAATGTAATCTACGCGTGATCTTTTTTCAACCACAAACAATAGTGTCTTCGTTTCAGCCCTTGTGCGAGGGACCACAATAATGATAAAGTTAATTTTGAAGTACTTCTACACGCTAGATGTACCATTCAAAAACAGTTCAAAGTGGAACATTTGGTCTACATGCCTGAAAGGGAAAAATTGAAGACACAGAATTGCAAAAGAATTGGACAAAAGGCACGAGTGCTGCATGACAGGAAACGAATGCTGAAGCAATTGGAGCTCCAAATCACGGAACAAGAAAACTGCTCTTACCTTCTTCAAAATGAAATATATGTCGTTGTTGATGGCGCAAGTAGAGAGCGCGAAAGCTTTGATATTTGGCGGCATCACAATCCTTTTTTAACCACATATGGGCCTCCGACATTTTTTTATGAGTGGCAAATAGGTTGGACACAGAACTGACAACAACATATGCCAGATGGCTCGAAGGGAGAGAGATGACAGCCGGCCAACATTTTATATGACCGCAGACAAATCTCTCTGCGTGGAGTGAAACTTCCAGTTTTCACCGCTTGCGTCCCCTCATGGTATATTTCAGCAGTAAACCTAATGTTTATGATAATGAACTTTTCTCAGGTGTCTCCAAGCTTTCCTCATTCAGACAAGTTACGAGAGCTTGTTTACCTTGGAATTCCCCACAGCATGAGAGCTCCAGTAAGTACTGACACAGTATGAGATTAAACTTACTGTTCTGTACATGTAGGTTAATGTTTTTGCTCTTTCATTTAATTTTGTCATAATTTTTTTGATAGATCTGGATGCGAATTTCAGGAGCCCTACAAAAGAAAATTAGCAGTGATTTTACTTACAAGGTGAAGGATTGTTATAGCTTTTTGTAACATATTTAACAAGTTGGTTAGTAGGGTCCTTAAGTTTTGCTTGGTAGCCTATTCCTCAACTTACATGTAGGTCCCAGATAGGTGAGTAAATGTTGATAATTTGTAATATAGATAGAGAACAATTAATTACTTGAATGTACATTATTTTGGTGAAGTAAAGGTGCTCATTTCATTTTAAATGTTATCCATTAATGACAATTATTGAATCAAGTTGTACATGTAGACAACAGAACTACAGTGTACAACATGTGTGTTGTCCTTGTCATATGGGTCATAATTTTGTTTCTGTCATGATTTTACTTGCAAGTTCTACAAAATGTAATGTAACACTCTAGTAATCTACTAATTGTACTTGTCTACCTTTTATTGTTACACAGCAAATTGTCCGAGCAAGTGCTGATGAGAATTCTTTGACAGCCAAGCAAATTGAAAAGGTAAACAAAAGTTAGATGGATTTATTTTTCAAAATCGCTGTCGCTGCATCAATATCTACTCTCATAACTAAGCTGAGCCAAAGTTACATTTCCACCTCCCTAAATTGTATTTCAAGTTTGTTCAGGTTGTGATCCAATTTTTTTCTATTGGAGTTTAAAGGGGGTGACCCTAAAAGCCGGAATGACGGAACGGCGGAATGACGGAATGGCGGAATCACGGAACGGCGGAAAATCACCCAAAATCCTAAAAGACGGAATCACGGAATCACGGGAACACGGAACGGCGGAAAATCACCCCAAATCCTAAAAGACGGAATCACGAAATCACGGAACGGCAGAAAATCACCCCAAATCCTAAAAGACGGAATCACGGAATCACGGAACGGCGGAAAATCACCCCAAATCCTAAAAGACGGAATCACGGAACGGCGGAAAATCACCCCAAATCCTAAAAGACGGAATCACGGAATCACGGAACGGCGGAAAATCACCCCAAATCCTAAAAGACGGAATCACGGAATCACGGAACGGCGGAAAATACCCCCAAATCCTAAAAGACGGAATCGCGGAAAATCACCCAAAATCCTAAAAGACGGAATCGCGGAAAATCAACCGAAATCCTAAAAGACGCAATCGCGTAGTTGACACTTGACCTACACGACTTCTACGGTTCGTGACGTTTGTACATTAGCCGTTCTCTGTTCGGTCTTTCGACCTTTTTCGTCGCTTCACTCGTGTTTATGAAGGGCACTTCATGTTGTGTAATAGGAGGAATTTTAAGCAGAGCTGAGCCTTTAGATCGCCGGTGCTATGGCAAATTTATATAGCTCATTGGTTTGCATGATATTCGCTGTTATCTGCATATCGCCACGTTGAGTTTGACGCCTTTGTAATTTGTCGTGTGTTTATGGATTGATTAAGCTCATTTCTATTGCAAGGTATGCGTCTCAACGAATTTTCTTTTGAGGGGACAAAACACTCTATACGTTTTTCTAGAGACATTCTTATGTTTCTGGCAACTATCTGATTGAGCTTATGTTCAGTTTGCGGACTGCGCTCACTGGTGGATCTTTCAGAGAAAGAGTTGTTTTAGTTGCATCAAGGTAGGACTCTGGTTCGACATTAGATGACGGTATTTCTGACGCTAGTTTCTCACCAACGCTTGAGAAATGCAGTGTTGTTTTAATTAATTTTTTAACTGAAGATTTTACCGTGTATAAATAAATTAAGTATGTATGTAAGTATGTATGTATGTTTCTGTTGCTCGATGTATAGGTTTCTTCCTCTTTTGGTCGTTCTTTCACCACATGATTCAAATGTAGCTGTTTACGCGCAATTCTGTTGACTGTTTCGCGTGTTGTATATGCCATTGTTCGGCTTCATTCAGGGAAGTCCATGCGAAGAAAGACGTACGAGGACAAAGATGTTGTTCGTAATAAGAATCTGCCTACTGTATTTGGAAACAGTTTTAATCACAACTGGGCCGGCGTCACAAAATAGAATGCAAGTAGCAACATGTTCACGGTAAATTTCATGTTTTGTCTCCTCAAAAATAATTCATAGAGACTTGAAAGCATATCTTGCCGCAGAAATGAGATTAATCAATCCATAAACACACGACAAATTACAAAGGTGTCAAACTCAACGTGGCGACATACAGATAACAGCGGATATCATGCAAACCAATGAGCTATATAAATTTGCCATAGCACCGGCGATCTAACGGCTCAGCTCTGCTTAAAATTCCTCCTATTACACAACATGAAGTGCCCTTCATAAACACGAGTGAAGCGACGAAAAAGGTCGAAAGACCGAACAGAGAACGGCTAACGTACAAACGTCACGAACCGTAGAAGTCGTGTAGGTCAAGTGTCAACTACGCGATTGCGTCTTTTAGGATTTCGGTTGATTTTCCGCGATTCCGTCTTTTATGATTTGGGGGTATTTTCCGCCGTTCCGTGATTCCGTGATTCCGTCTTTTAGGATTTGGGGTGATTTTCCGCCGTTCCGTGATTCCGCCATTCCGTCATTCCGCCGTTCCATCATTCCGGCTTTTAGGGTCGCCCGTTTAAAGGTGTTATTACTTTGTAATGGGTTGTCATTTGTTGGAGGTTGTTGATATACATGATTATGTACAGCTTTTTTCTATGCCTTTTAGCATATTGATTGCCATGACCATAAGAGAGCTCTGTTGCTCAACTTGATGAAACCATAAACCAATAGTTGTCTCTCTGCAGGATCTGTTGCGGACAATGCCCAACAATGCATGTTTCTCATCACCAACAAGCACAGGATTGTTACGACTCAGAAGGATTCTTAGGTCACTGGCTTGGCTATACACAGATATTGGTTACTGTCAAGGAATGGGCATGGTAAGAGAGGGCCACTGCTACCTACATACAGATTAACAGTCAAGAGGTGGAAGCGGTGGGGGGGGGGGGGGGGGGAGGGAGGACACTGGAAATTAAATCTCTTGTATTGCTCCCACAAGGTGAGAGTTGTTGGAGGGATGTATGGATGGTTTATCTGATTACATGCACGTACATGTACAACCATTTCACTCTGAGGAGATCAGCCAAGGGGACAGTCAGGGGTTTCAATAAAAGCCGGTTACCGGCGGTCTACCGCCGCCTGTAAGGTTTCTTACCGCCGTCTGTTTGGATTTCATTAATGAAGGACCTTGCAGCCACTTTAGTGGTCACAGCCGCCTATTACATCTTCAATGGCCGCTTATAACTAAAGTTATTGAAACCCCTGACAGTGTTGTGGAATGTTATGTTTAATTGGCCGTTTTACAGTGCATAGTTACCTAACTTATGAATACAAGCAGGGTGGAATGTGACCTTGTGTTGAATTAGAACTATATCTAGTTAAAGCAAAAGAACAACTTGAGTAACACAACAAAAGCAGTGAGGTTTTTATGAATAACAAGTTCACCTCTAGTCTCACTGCTTTTCAAAGGCTAGGTCACTGAGCAGACAACTATAAAATGGACTAACTAGTCAACTCAACTTGAAAAAAACTGTTTCAAAGTTGAATATGTTAGTTTTCTGGACAAAATGTTTCTAGCTTCCATTTTGTTTATTTGTTTTCCAACATTTAAATCAATGTGAACTATTTTATGCACATGATTTTGGATTTTACACGTTTATGTAGTGGATTTATACTAACTATGAGTTACCCTTGGCCCTAGATTGTGGCATCCTTGTTACTCTTTGTAGAGGAAGAAGATGCCTTTTGGCTGATGTGCACTGTTGTGGAAGACCTTGTTCCTACATCTTATTATTCAAATACTTTGATTGGTGTCCAGGTTGGTAGAGAAAATTATCTAATACCAACTGGAAAGAAAAATAGTTGACACTGTCTGATCATCCAAAATTGCTAAATGATTTAGCACAAAGTGAAAGCAGTGGTCACTAGCACTATTTTTTTTTATTACATAGCTAATATGCATGGTTGATCCATGAAATGACATACGTATTAAATTTTTGTGTGTACTGTGTTAAGAATTCGCTCAAAACAATTTTCCCATTGCAAGATGGGTGTGGGGAAGTTATCTAAAAGCTCAGAGGAAGCTTCAGTGGAACACAGAAGGTTGTCCTGACGTCTGTGAGAATCAACCACCAGGCACCGTCACAATGAATTTCTGACCAACCACTGGATTGCATGTGGTGTTAACTCACGATGCGTTTTATGTATCTGTGTTCTTATAATAGCACACTGTACAACATCATACAGCTGCAATTAGGATGATTTCTTCCCTCGATAGCTAAGCTCTAATTTTATTATCATTGAAACATTTAGGCTGATCAGAGAGTGCTGCGACAACTGATAGTGAGTTATCTTCCACCAATGGATGAGCAGTTGAAAGAGCATGACATAGAGTTGTCGTTGATAACCCTTCACTGGTTCCTGACAGCATTTGCTAGTGTTGTACATACAAAGGTAGGATAGCAACAGAAAGTAAGAACTAGAAGTGGATTATATCATGGACACTAAGACTGTAACAATACATTGAACTATCAATGAATCCTGATGTTAATGCTCTGATAGCGATGGATCGATGGTGAAAATGAAACATTGATAACAATAATATTGCGACAGTGTAGTGAACTATCAATATTATCGATAGTTTCTATAGACAATGTACTTCTAACATTTTAACTTCTTTAGAAAATAAAGACACCATTTTCCCACCATTTTTCAAGGTCACAGTAAAGGTAAAAAAGAAACAAAAAACAATCCATCTACTGCACGTAGCATTTTAGCATCTTGATTCTTGAACCACCAATAGGGTCGCTCCATCCTCGTTCCCGGGGTCTACATGTACTCTAATATTAGATGGGGTTATAATAATATTGTTGAGGCTCATTCAAAACATGGCGACAAATTTTGTGATTGAGCCAAACAAAAATGGAAAGGCTGCTGTATGGAAATACATGTACTTCGGCTTCATAAAAGAAAAATAAGACTGCCATCAACGATACATGAGTGGGTTGCAGATTATGCATGACAATGCTGAAATACAGCGGGAATACAACAAACCTGATGGACCACATGCGTCATAAACAATACATCCTGCAGATTTGCAAGATTCGAAAGGTTCGACCTCTTGCTCAGATGCCTCGAGTCCAGTTACAGTCCTCCAGTGTGACCAGTAACTCAGCTGACAGAACAGCAGTTGCTCTCACAATCAGCTGTGTTTGTTTTATTGCATTTGTTTTGAAAAAAACCGATTAAATTCCATTGCATTGTGTTCCTCAGTACCTGTATTGACTACTACTGAGCTATTTCTTAAAGTGTAAGGCATAAAGTAAATACAGACATTCCTGAAAACTATCCCAACACTATTGCAATAGTGCCTACACTATCACAATAATATCGCAATATCCATGTGACGTATTGCAATTCAATTGCAATAGTTAAAATGTCCTCAATAGTCACCCTTAATGGATACAGTGATGTTCGCATCATAAAACTGATAAAGGAAGGTGTACATGTACAATGTACAAGAAAGTTAACAGTGCTGTTGTTCCACTGTACTTCACATCTTTTATCAAGCTGGTGAGCCACTGATCAGAATTGATGTTTTTTTCAAGCATCTCTCAATAGTGAGAAGGGTTAGGAAAATTGGGAGGCATGTTAAGTGGATGCAATAACATTTCTATTCAGTTGTATTGAAATTCAAAACTGTCTGAAAATTCTAAGAGTGTCAAAATTTACTTCCAAAACCCTGGAAAAGTCATTCAAAACTCATTTTTCCTTTACTTACTCCTTGAACACTCCTGCAATTTTGCAATGATGTTAAAAACAATGTTGAAATTGTTGCAATTTATGTTTTCCTCAAACAATTGTCAAGCCAATTAATTTCTTGGAAAGTGCTAGTTCTGTAATTAATAAATATACACACCATGATTATTCCACGTTCCACCTGTGAAAGTTAAATGTATATGTTTTTACCATGGAAAATGTCTGCATGATGCCATTGTCTTTTGTAAATAAAGATTCAACTCCAACATAATTTAATGTTCTTTCAATTTTTTAGATCCTTTTAAGAATTTGGGACATCTTCTTTTATGAGGGCTCAGTGACGTTGTTCAGAATGACACTTGGTATGCTGAAAATGAAGGTATGTATCTTGACTTTATATTGTATAATATTAATTAATTACTACATGTCATCTACTATTTTTGCACGCCGTAGTCATAGTTGTGAATCCCATAGACGACCAATTTTTTAAATTAAATTTCCATACACTATATTTGGGGAAATTTCCTGTACATTAGCAATCTGAAACCATAGACCTTCCTTAATCCAGGGTGAATGGCAATTCTGTACAATAAAGGTCTGTTATAATGAAAAATTTATCACTTACAGTTATCATTGTACTGAGCAATTTGAGAAATAAGAGAACGTCGGAGAACGTCGTAGTTTGTCACTTGGTTGCTCAATATTTTAATTTATTTGCAATTTCTTATTACTATTTTTGCAGGAAGATGTGATTTTAAAGTTGGATAATTCAGCACAGATCTTTAACACCCTGTCAGATATTCCTGGTGATGTCACTGATGCAGATCAGTTGTTGGAGGTATGGTACTTTCATGTATGATTCAGTAATTATGTTCCAACACAAGAACCTTTATTGCACTGCACCTTTCAGCAACATGAGGACTCAAAGCTCAAGCGAGAAATGCATTTTTCGCTACCTCAATCAAATGTTCGGCAGCTCCTCCCAGCTTCTGACTACTGCTAAGCGTGTGGTAATCAAATGGTTGAGCACAGTTCAGACAGTGAAACAGTGCTCAGCATTAGTCGGAAGCTGAGAGGAGCTGTTAAACATTTGATTCACCGTAATGAAAAACACATTTTGTTGGTCAAGCTTTGAATTTTACAGTCTGCGTGTTATTGAAAGGTGCAGTAAAGCACACTCGGCCATTCACTGAGGAAAAGGTACTAACCATTATTTCATGTGTCTAGGATACCAAAGGAATGATTCCTAGTGACGGTTCTTTATCTTAATTTTTCAGGCTGCAAACAAAGCATCTGCCTCCCTTACTGATGTGATACTAGAGACTCATAGAAAGAAGCACATGGCTTTCCTCATGGCTGACCTTGGAGTTTTGGTGGACAGAGACTCTAGAAAACAAATATCAAGAGATGTAAGGATGTGTTGGTATTGCTTTACCTTAAATGGCAGAAAGTAAAGCTGGATTCTAAAGAACGTGAACAATACTCACTCCAAATTGCAATGTCAGCCAGAAGGGGTTTCAGATCACTGAGTAGAAAGGAAATGGATATGCATACCATTAATTTATTGATTGGTTCTTTCTTTTTGTGTTTTTTTTCCCCCTCTGGAATAATGCGGTGGGAAACAACTTCCATCTTGCTTGCTCTCACTGGTTAGAACACAGCATATACACTGTAATTTCATAAATTTAGTTTCAATTAACTGTGGAGTTCATCAGATTTAAAGGCTGTACCATATAGTACTTGTTGCGGTATGTGAGCACCTCAGCGCCCTCCCCTATCAACGTTGATTTTAACGAGTCGTTTATGACAACAATAATAAACCGAGCGTTTCATGCATGTAAGTTTTTGTTCTGCCCTGCACTCCTGTACTTCTGAACAACAGACATTGTGAGATTTGCTCACACGCCTTCTCTGGCTTGAGATTCCTCTTCCAGTGTTCCCATTAGATTTTAGTCATAACAAACTTAGTGTAACAAACAGAGTTCTAAAGTTACTTAGGACTCAATTAAATGTTGTTGTTAACATGTTTTCTCTATCCTATACAGCGGCTTCAAAAAAGAACAATAGCTCCACCAAGAACATTTTTCAGTCTACTTTTTGGTGAGTACATGAGTTTATGTAGCGGGTGAAATACTTACTTTTTCTCATACATGTAAGGCCCTGTTAGGGGTTTCTGTAATCAGTCATCATCTGGGCTTTTACATGATAGGTTTAGTGATTTCATGTCAATCTATCAGCTTGTAGGGCAGAGCTGGCTTTTGTCAAGCCTCTCTTCCTTTCCCAATCCAGTATGGTTGTGCGAAGACAGAAAGTTTGAATGTATACCTGCTAGCTATTGAATCTGGGTAAAATTTTAATATATCTATTCTTGGGTTGCACGTGACGTCATCATTTCTAAAATGCAAAACTAAAGACCCACCAAAGTTATGATCTTCATCAGGCATGAGAGGGGATAAATTTATGTCTGTTTAACGACTTTTCAGCTCAAGAACATACTTTGTCTAAAAAAAGGCACATTTTAAATTTCAGAGTAATGGCGGTGCGTGACATAAAGCTCTGAACGTTTTTATCGAAAAATATATACCTACTCGGGATATTTTGCCTTTAAGAAGTTAATCTCCTGTAACGTGACAATTTCTTGAGCTTATTCACTGAATAGTTTTCGAATTATTTTTCAATTGTGTGACGGTGCAACCCAAGAATAGAGAACAACTTCTTCCTTTTGCAAGGGTGGTTTCCTAATGATTGTGAAAAGTACTTATAACAATCTGGGCCGGGTTGTTCGAAAGCCGGTTAACGTTAAGCCAGGGTTAAACTTGAACTGAAGCATTACGTTTTCTTGTTTAAAAATGTTTGGTGTAGTTTGAGATTACTACAGCGCAAACTTGAAGGGCAAACAATATAAACAGAACACCTGTCAAAAAAGTTGCGGACTGAAATCAAAAATTCTCACTAACCCTGGGTTAGCTTAATCGGGCATTGAACAACCCGGCCCAGAATGACAAATATTTGATTTGACAATTGACAAGTCAAAAATAAGAACATGAGCTGGTACCAAGCGTGCTTAAACGTGAACAAACCAAGTCACTATCTGTCAATGAATTTCAACACTCTGTTCCTTTTTTTTCCTCTTCAGGAAAAGGTGGCATTTCCTTGCATAAGGCTAAAAACATCAGACAGACAGGTTAGCAAAAAACATCTCCATCTTGTGACGAGATTTAGTTATCAAAGAGCCATTAGTTGTGCAAACACAACGACTGCATCAGGGAAGACAAGTCAACTGTGACTTGGTGGTAATGGACTGACACTAAACACGACAGCTTCATTGAATAACAGTACAATTTGCGTGAAAACAATCCATTTTAATCCATGTCTTTTGAGCATAGTGTGGTCATTTGGAGGCAGATCATGATACCACAGCTTTATCCAAAATCTGAGCCTAATTAGCAACCACTAACTTGAACTAATGAGTAAAAGACTATTGCTTAGATAACCACTTCCTTGTGGAAAAGTGGCATACAGTGTTCGTGATATAATTGGTGTTTATCAGTCGTCTAAAGTCGTCACTGTTAATGCAATTGAAAATCTCGTATCCACTTGTTTATTCTCGAGTACACTACTATTTTTTTGCAGAACTAGTGGCCGATTTGAGGGAAGCAATTCTTCAAATAGCCCGCCATTTTGACGCTGTGGATCCTAAGAAGGTTGGACTAGAATAGACATACCCTTTTAATGAGCTCAGTCACTTCATTTTAAATTATTTTTGCCAGGTACAAAATTACCTTTAAATTGAAGGAAAGCTGAAAATACTAGTTTATAAAGATACAAAAACACCAGAACGGTAATAATAAACCTTAGAGAAACAAGGATGGTTGAGTATGGAGAAGATTATCACGGATTAGTCTTTGAGGAACTTGGAAACATCAGGCTATGTTTACAAGATGCCCAAACCGTGACGTAGTGTTAATTGCTCTTAGCTATCTCTCACCGTTTAAGACTTTTTGTGCGTCAATATATTTGATCGAGGAGGATGGCTCTTTTATGATTGTTTCTCATTGCCTTTAGGGTCTGGAAGTTGACTATTCAATGGAAAGTCATGCTAGAGACCATGAAAGGTTTATCAACGTAGCCAGGTACGCTGTAGAAGCCATTGCTTAGTGTAGCCATGTGTAAGTGTAGCCATCTGATAAGATAAGTGTTTTAGTGGACTTAAACTAGTATACAGCAATCTCACTGGCTGAACCTTTTGTGTTCAGTACAGGAGGTCGTCTTCAAAATGACGACGTTTTCTCATTTCTCGGAGCTTTCGGAGGAAGATTTAGAAATTCACTGGATAACCCAATTCCAGAGAAGGCTGGAAGAAGGACATTCACCGGCGTTACAAACAAAATTATTCTATGAAATGATGAGCGCGCGTAGTAGAACCCAAGTTTCAATGGTCAGTGTGTGTCACAGCAATCGACACCTGTTTTGTATTTGATCCACAGGAACCGGCGGAGACGAGCTAAGGCTTTGTTGGACTTCGAGAGACATGACGACGATGAACTGGGATTTCGGAAAAATGACATAGTTACGGTATGTTGTGCAGCCGCCGGACGTCGCATTGTTCTTCGTAGTGATTTTGTTACTTGGTTTCCAGCGAGAACAAAACCTCCAATGTAGACTTATTTTTGACTCGTCATGGAGTTTTTCAGCTAAGATCTGGTGACTAGTGTCTATCCTGTAGGACCAGGGTTCGGGGGGAGGGGGAGGGAGTGGCAAGGGTATTTTCATGATTGGCCATTTTTATGGTCTGTAAATCGTGATTAACTGAAAAACCCGTTCCGTGGATCGTGATCGAAGTATGCTCCGTATAGAACTTCACTTTCTTGTTTGTGCAGCATGTCTTCACTTTATTTCATCAAAGCTCAATTAAGATGCTGGAATCGAGGTTTACCTTTTTACCAGTGACATACAGTACACCGCGTTTCTTTTAGAGTGTACACTTTGTTTATTGCAGATAATTTCGCAAAAGGACGAGCACTGCTGGGTTGGTGAACTTAATGGTTTGAGAGGTGAGTTGCTTTAAAAATACAAAGGTATGACCGATTTTCAGTTTTTTTTTTAATGAGAAATCGCTCCAGTCTAAGGTATTTGGCGCGAATCAAAGGGAGTAAACGAAGGCTTTGTTGGTGGCAATAGGGATGCATTTGTATCCTTCAGAGCCGAGTTAGGAAACATTGATAGCAAAATAAACAAACAAAGCAAACGGACGAAAAACAATCAAACTGAAACAAAGCAATTGTAATGACATTGAGCTGTTACATAAGTTGGTGCAAACTTCTCAGTGACCATTCAGAACACGCGTTTAAAGCGCGGGAAGCTTTGTTTGATTTTGTACTTGCTGACATAAAACAAGGTTTTTTCCAATTAGATAGTAGACTGTTGTCGAATATTGTGTGTGGGTAAGATGTTCTTTTTACCTCAACTTGTTTAATTCCAGGTTGGTTCCCTGCCAAATTTGTTGAGATTCTGGATGAAAGAAGTAAAGAGGTAGGTTGTTGCCTTACGGGTGCAAATCATTGGAACAAAACTCATTGAAATTCTAGAAAATGAAAACTCCTATGCCGAGATAGATACCGTAACTAATAAGATGAAAGATTAAAATTCCAACTGAAGTAAGTCCTCATTCCACATTCTTATTTTCTAGTTTTCCTCTTTACACATTGTTGTTGTCATTGTTGTACGTAATGTCCGTTTAAGTTGGTATAGTCTGGCTTGCCGCGATTAGCTCTTCGCTATTTGCAAGTCAGCTCAGTAATAATTTAAGTGTATGTTGTAGATATTAAATGAAAACTTGAAACTTGAAACTAGACAAGATTTACAATACAGAAACTGATTCGTGACATCATCCGTTCAGTAATCGGCAAGTCCTCATAGGTTCAGCTCACCGAACAATTTGCAGTAATCCGCGATCTTGGTTTAATCTACCCGAGATTCTCGGCTGAAAAGTACCCGTTACCTCTACTGAACAGCGCTAGACGCCTTCACGTGCTCCAATCCTCAGGTTTTAAGCATGCTTTCGTCCTAAGGATTGTTCTTTTTCTTTGTCTGTAGTATTCCACCGCCGGAGATGATTCTGTGTCTGAAACCGTAACAGATCTTGTCAGAGGCGGGTAAGGGCCAGTTAAATGGAATATTTTTGCATGAATGTCAGGAAGCCAAAACTAAAGTAACGACAGACACAAATCAGAACTCACTGCCAGTTTTGCAAGCGATGTCAAACGCGGGAAACCGCGCACAAGCCAATCATGATTGGTTTTGGTGCAGCTCCTGATTGGTTGATGGACGTCTACATTAATTGGTGGCAGCCAGAGTTAGTAATATGATTTTGAACTAAGTTATTGAGGTCAGCCACTGTGAAAAGAAGACAGACGCTGTTTTTACTTTCTTATGTACAACGGTTTCTACAAAGGTTATCTCGCAAAACGGTTACAGCGTATGCGACAATGCTGATTAGTATTACAAGGAAGTAATGGTTTGGCGTTGCATGATTGAGGTTGCGGGTGTTTCAGCGAATACGTGTGTTTGTGCTGTTACTTTCTGTCACGTTGAAACACCTCGAACTTCATTCAAGCAACCGTAAACCACCATTGTCCATAACACCTTTCGACATTGTCGTGTTCGATTTTACGCTTTTGTGGGACAACCTTTACTCGAAACGGCTGTATTTTATTTTCAGAAATTCCTTTTTATTGGTGAAAGTAATTGTCAACCGATTACATTATTTAGTTGATTAACATAACAGGACTCGTATCGAGTGTAACATTTCAGACAAAATCTCTTTACTTTCTATATACATGTAATATTTGTGACATACTCTTCGAGGGAATCTGGTTGAACAGTGAGATAATAAGTTTCTTCATTTTACTGACCTTTTTCGTTGTATTGATCCACATTGAAGGTTGTGCCCGGCCCTGAAGTCGATATTTCTACACGGCATGAGGAAACCATCCATTTTAGGAGGTCCTTGTCACCCTTGGCTCTTTATGGAAGAGGTGAGCAAGGCGTGACTCCCCCGGGGGGCTCCCCTATAAAAATGACGAGGGTGCTCGTACCTTTCAGGGGTTGAAAAAGCAGTTTTAGTATCACTCAGGGTGTTTAGCCTCAAAAGGTCCACAGCGGGAGCTTTTGCAGGACCTTTTAGTGTATTGAGTTGAAAAGATATGACAGGAGATAATGTGTTGTTTTAGAACTGGTATCTCTTGGCAGTGAAAAACATTTCAAGACACGCCCACAAAACAATATCATGGTACCTCATAGGGGTTCTTTTCAAAATTTCCAACGAGGCTCTCCCCCGTTTTTTTTTAATATAGGAGTTCCCCCTCCCCTGGGTTGGCTCTTCTCTCCTTCTCCTTCTCCTTCAACCGGCGAGGAACAAGTGCTGTTTTTCTTAGCAGATCAGAACGCTGATTTTCGTTACTGAATTCCATACATTTCTTTAGTGTCAGCTCAGAAAATGTGTTGTTACATCAGACAACTTGCTCTAGTTCACAAATTTCTTTATTCTCGTCGCTTTCTTGCTTGATAATGCATCAAAATTGCAGCAAGAAATTAGGTCTCCATCATTCCTGGCCAATCCAAAGTGTCTGTGGTGCTGGCTTAACGTAGGCCGGTTACACCCCGCCCCCAAGCCAACATCAGGCTTTCTTCGATTCCGAGAAATCCAAGACTTAAGGCATAACTTAAGAAATTAGTTAAAGAATAAGTCAAGATTATAACAAATAGAACAAATTAATGGTGGACTACATTTCAAACAGATTTAACTCAATACCCGTGACTTCAGAGTGAGAAAAACGGAAATTAACTCCAGTTAATTTAATGCTACTCTTTTATGTCCAGGCAAGTCAACGTGAAGTGGACCGGGATTTTCAGTCAGTGTACTCTCGACTGGTGCTATGTAAGACGTTTAGGTAAGTCAATAACGTTTTGAAGTAATATATCAAACACGAGAAACAGTATTTCATCGGGATATCCAAAACACCGAGAAGAGAGTTGAAAATACGACGCGCAGCGAAGTATTTTTGACGAAATTCGAGGTGTTTGGATAGCCGATGAAACACTGTCTCGAGTGTTTCAGTAATAAATCTTCTCAATCGAAACAAAAATTAAGGAGTAAACGGAGAAGTAAAATCGTCAAAATCTATGCTAATTAAGACCGGGTATCCTTCACTGTTGTGATTTTCTTTGTTTTAACTTGATAAATTATTAATGAGTATGAGAATACAGCTTTACAATTTGTTGTTGTTGTCGTTGTTCAGTGCTGTTGTTTTTGTTGTGATCAATTTGCTTAGCTGCACCTTGCTAGTTCACGGGCATATCACTTAAACTGAAAGAAACAAATATATCTGTGATAGGAATTTTAATTGAATGTAAGGATATAGTTGTAAGTTTAGTGAAACAACAAGGATTGTTTTATTGTTCTTTAGTGAATTTGGTAATTGAATTGTAAGTTTTGTTATAATCGGATTGTCAAAGGTCGACACGTACTACTAAACATCGTAAATCAATTGTTATCAATGCAAATAATGAGGAATTTTTTGATGCAGGAAGTAAGTTAATTGAAACGGGTACTTTATCTCTTTTCTGCTTCTCTTCTTGTGTAGTTACTAAGCGGCTGCTTAGATCAAAAGATAGGTGGCAACCTGACTCGTAAGAAAACGGCAAATGTACAAATACCACGAACCGTAGGAGTCGTGTAGGCCTGTCAACCTCATTTTATACATTATTCTTATGGTTCATTTTGATTGTACCGACGGCAAAAAAGGGATTAAATAGACTGGTTATGGTTCATATATTTTTTTCCAATCGGTTCCCTTTCCAGATATGCCAATTTTACCATATTTCTTGGACACTTGATGTGTTTTCCGGTTCCGGCACACCTGAGTTAAAATGCCTGGTTACTAAGCTTTTCTCAATGAATACAAATTTTTCTTCTCTTGTAATGAGGAGTAACATGGATTACTGGCGTAGTTTTAGGATCAAGATCTCACACCGTGATACGTACACCAGAAATCATTATATTAGGAGGCATTTACTGTGCATTTACTTACTTACAAATTTAATGTGTACGTTATTAAAACGATGTTTAACGTCTTGCGGGTAGTCTTTACTCTTACAGACAGTGTACCTATTTATACACATACGCTTATTTTCATTTTGCTGCTGTAATTTACTTTTGTTGTTGACAATGAGTGCTTTAAAGTGCTATAAGCTCCAAGCAACAACTTTTTTGGAAATATGTAACGCCAGTTTTGGTTCATGGGCCCCTGTTTTAAGAGTTATTTTTTTTATATGATTTGACCGGCCAGAAACGGTACGTGACCGAGCTAAAATGAATTGAGCCGATCATCGTGTCCGGAGACTCTCCGGGAATTATTTCGAGCACTGTTAAACGGAAAAAATTCCAGACAAGTCCCTTAGCTTGTACCATGTTTTCTTTCAAAAACAAAAACAAACAGAAAAAATAGACAGATGGCAACTGAAGACGCTGGCAACAAAGTAGATTCAAGAAATGTTAAATTTGAAGACATTTACTGTTGACGAGGGTCATTTGTAATCATTTTAAATTTTACAGTTTTGCCGAAATTTCATAGTTATTTGTTAGATTAGCGGAGCGCTGTTTGAAAAAGTTTAAAACTATCAATTGATTTTGATTTAGTGTCCATGTTTCAGTGGCCGTGGCTTCCACCGTTCACTTGAGTCTAGTCTACTTTTCCAGGTTCGGCGAGAGCGTGGGCTCTTTTCTCGTAAACTATTTAGCTGACTTTATGGCGTCGTCCAGTCCTATCTGACTCTCTGCTAGATTTGCACTTGATCGGCACACCAAGGCACCTTTTGTCTCTTGCTAAGAGAACGGCATTTTGCATGGGTGGTTTAAAATCTCATTAAACCTTCCTCTGATAACGTTAAAAAGATTTCCACTAGTCCAGATTGCTAATGGCACTGCATTTACAACTGCTACCAAGATATGTCTTTTCCATTTTCTTCGCCAAACAGCCATGACTGCCATATTTTGATAGCGAGTCTCGATCGCTAGAGAGACGCTGGTGAAAAACCACTCGATCACCAGTTGAACTGAAGTACGAATGGCAAAAGACTGTAGCAGCGTTAAAAGTGAATCGCTTTCCAAGTATATATATTGATACAGGTACAAAAATCCATTAACAGACATGACCGCGGTTGATTCGGACAACATGCTCATGATAGCGATATCAGCCATTAGTCTCTCACGGCGAGGAGTACGAAAACTTCCCCAAGGAGCTGATTTTCTTTTCCCAATTACATGACAAATGTGATCAATCACAACCATGGTGCTTCGTTCTACGACTTCTGACGCGCCGTGAATTATTCCAAGAATGGCGATGTATTGTAAACTTTCAAGATCTGCTTGTAAAACCCGAAACATGACCGCTGACATATAATACAACGGCGCTAGCAAGACATACGAGTATCCCGGATGAGTGATGTTCCATAACCGCTGAACACAAATTCGCGAGATGACTTTAAGTGCAACTCCGATGAGAGGAGAGTAGATTGCGATTAACAGTTTACCTTCGTTGTCTTTTTGGTTATACGCTGGGTAAATGAAAAGTACGATTGCAAAAGCTACAATGAATGTAAAACATTGTGGAATTGTCATTTTACAAATCAGAGTTACCATTTTTACCCCTCGCAAGTTAAATGACACTGTCGACGAGATAGCTCTGTAAACAGATATTGACAATAAAGATAGTGTAAAGTGGAACTTTATATAAAGCAGACATGTGGTAAAATGGTTTTCCCAGAGCCTGCAGAACGACTCGATAAAGTGCATCCAAACTAAAGATAACACAGCAAACAAGGATGAGTTTTGTTTTAAGCCCTTTCAACTGATATGGGCGAAAGAGGAGTAACAGATTCACGAAAGTCCAGGCGTAAAACAAACCGCAAGCAATTAAATCTGAAATTGTTATTGTCCATTGCACACGAACGGGAATCGATTTCAGTGGTAAATAACGACAGTTAAATAAAGTTTTATAACCCAGATATATGGTCATCACGAATACTATACCGATAATGGTAGCAGTTAGTAGTGAAATTAATGCTCCAATACACATTGATTTCGAAACTGTACAGAGAGCAGATGGTCTGAGTCGCTTCCAAGCCATTGCTCTATCTTCATCTTGTTGATCTTCGTGTGTTTCTTCGTTTTCTTCTATGGAGCACGCGTTTATGACCCTTATATGATGATGGCTGGACGCGAGATAGCTTGTGGTTTCTCTATCGCTGTATTCTTGATAAATAAGCTCGTCAACAGGAAGATAATTCCATTCTCGACCAGAGCTATGTAGAGGATCGTAGCCAAAAGCCTCTGCTGTGTATTCAGGTTCTTGTGGGTTGTAGTGCTCTGTCACTTCTCGTGTAAGACTGAACACGATATGACCAAACACCTCTATCAGCGTACTGCTGCTCATTTCAATGTGGTAGCCAATGAGAATGGTTGAATCAGTCACCGATGTATGTGTAAAATGGAGCGACTTTTTGCGATTTATTGTATGGTATCCTGCTAAGTGGAAGAACCAACTGAAGGGGCGCTGTTGATGTTCAAAATGTGAAGACTGCAACTATTTTTGTGCCTGCTTTATTTAGAAATTTCAATTTCCGCGTGTTTCGTAAGTAAATATTGAAACCGTCCGATCTTTTTTTCAACCTAATTACTTCTTAAAGACATTCTCTCTTCGTGCGCTCTCAATGCTCTATGGTAAAATTCTTTTAGTTTGTCCTGCGATCATTCATGACACTTCCTGGTTCGGTTCTCATAGTCATTCCTGATTTAGAAAGTTTAGCCAAACTAGTAACAATTTTTATAGTTCCTGTCAGTTACCAGAACTGACAATCAAATGAAATTTGACAGAGATTATATTTTTGGACTATAGATCAGGGTTATTCTTGGAAATTGTAGAATGCTCTTGCTCTAGAAATTCAGTCCTGTGATTTAAACGTTTGACTTGAGACTCCTCTTTTGACGAAGGCCTTCTTGGTAAATTAGTTTTATTATTTTTAGTTAATCAGTTAAAAT
>JAHPZR010003264.1:0-50000 GCA_019787425.1 Platygyra sinensis | reverse complement strand
TGACTGTTCAGCCATAGTTTAAAATTTTATTGAATATATTGTTCACTAAAATGAATGCCCGATCACGCAAAAGAATATTCTTTTGATGCTATTGAATTTACAATGCGCGCAAATCAAAGTTGCTTTGATGAATTTGAATTTTGCAAGACGTTAATGAAAGTCCTGTAACTTAATTGAATGTTTACAATTATGCAGATATCCTTGTTGAGGGTGCATTTCGCGCAATTGAATGCCGATTGGCGCAAATGAATGTATTTTCGCAATATTGTCTGACGGTTAGTGCAAATGATTGCGTATTTTCTCTAAATGAACAGCAAAAGGTGTATTAGACGAAACATTTACCGACCTAGTGAAGCTGACGCAACAAACCTGACACCTGTTACCACGGTGACTATTCCTTACATTAAGGGAACTTGTGAGACCATCTCATGGATCTTACAGCCCCACAACATCCGTGTAGCCCACAAACCTACAACTACGTTGCGGCACTTACTGACTAACGTCAAAGACAGGGACGAACCCAACAACAGACAGGAGCAGTTTACAAGATCAAATGCTCCGACTGCCACGCTTCATACATTAGCGAGACTGGCAGAAATTTTAACACGAGACTGACTGAACTCAAACGAGCCACGAGAAATGGTGATGCCAACAATCACATTGCTGTGCATCATCAACTGACAAACCACAACATTGACTGAGACTCTGCTCAATGTTTAACCTACAGTAACGTTTTTCAACGACTGACTCTGCAAAGCTGGTACACTTACTTCGAACAAACGCCTATTAAAAGATGTCAACAACTATCGGCGCCTTGCATACGAGTTATCCACGACAAAAACGAAACTGACCAACTTAATTTTAGCTAACAATATATACGGACCTCAAACCGACCAATTTGACTAACAAAAGACGGATCGAGCCGACCAATGACTGATGACAAACTTAACACGAGTCTTTCAGCCAATACCATCATGGCTTAACAGACCAATCAGTTTCAACGGACCAGACTTAATAACATCATCGACTAACAAACACTATTCACTTGACTCTGAAGATGACTTTCGCTCAGGTTGTCGAAACATCAGTCACCAGCAACAGTTCTTTTCAGAAATACCCTCACCCAGATGATCACACAATACGTACTAATGACTTAACCCCAAAAACTTCCCACGCACAGATTTTTTTAAAACTTTGACTGAAGGTAGAGAGATAAAATTAGATTAAAAACGTAAAAAAAATCGGGGGTCACCGAACTCGTTTTGAAGATAAGGCGCAGCTCAGACCATAGCATTTCTAGGATTTCCAGTCATTCGAGGCAATTCTGGCCGGATTCATTGCTATCGGCATATATTTAAGTTGAAGAATCATATCTAAGTTATGTGTTTAACACAGCATATATAGGCCTATTTGATAGATCTTTGCTACACATGTCATTAAATCAGCTAGAATTAGCCTTAAAAAATACAACTTCTAAGTTACGCACACCTGTATCCACGTATCAATTCGACCCTATTTGAATAGTATATGAGAAATAATTAAAACCTCCCACGTACAGTTTTTTTTTTTTTTTTTAGTATAATGGAAAGAATCAGAAAAGGAAGTGATCTGCCGAAAAAAAAGTGGGGGTCACCGAGGATCCAACAAAAATATTCCCACACAAAGTTAACGCAAAGGTCATCAGCCCTATATTTTGTTGAGTTTTCGACTCGGTGCGCGCGCTTGAAAATGACGTGGCACGCGAGTGACCAATGAATAGCGTGCGCACTAGAGATGCGCAGTAACAGTGGGCGCGAACGTCCTTAAAGTGCAACTCCGACGAGAGGAGAGAAGATTGCGATTAACAGTTTACCTTCTTTGTCTTTTTGATTATACGCTGGGTAAATGAAAACTATGATTATAAAAGCTGCAATGAATGTAAAGCATTGTGAAATTGTCAATTTATAAATCAGAGATTACATTTCTACCCCTTGCAAGTTAAATGATACTGTGAAAAGATAGCTCTGTAAAGAGATATTAACAATAATGAAAGTGTAAAGCGCAAACTTAATTTAAAATGATTTTCCTTGAAGCTGCAAAACAACCTGATAAAGTGCATCCAAACTAAAGATAACAGAACAAGCAAGGATGAGTTTTGTTTTAAGCCCTTTCACTGACTGATATGGGCGAAAGAGGAGTAATAGATGTACGAAAGTCCAGGCGTAAAACAAAGCACAAGCGATTAAATCTGAAATTATTATTGTCCATTGCATACGAAAGGGAATTGATTTCAGTGGTAAATAACGACAGTCAAATAAAGCTTTATAACTCGGATATGTGGTCATTACGAGTACTATACCGATAGTGGTTAACAATTATTCGCCGAAGTGGAGGTGAATAGTTCTTGGTAAGTAAGCTCATGGACAGGAAGATAATTCCATTCTCGGCCTGTGCTTTGTAGAGTATCGTAGCCAGAAGACTCTGCCGTGAATTCAGGTTCTTGTGGGTGTAGCGCTTAGACCTTTTGCAATTAAAATGTATGGCACTTGGCTAAGTAGAAGAACAACTGATAGGACGCAGTTGATGTTCGAACTGTGAAGACTTCAACTATTTTTTTTAGCTGCTTTACGTAGGCACAACAATTACTATGTGGTTCGTAAGTTGAAACCGTCCGATCTTTTGTTAAGCTAATTGCTGAATGCTCTATTGTAAAATTCTTTTTGTTTTATCCTGCGATCATCTATGACACCGACTCGTCTCATAAAGTCACACTTTGCTTAGAACGTTGAGCCATTGCAGACTAATAATAATAATATTCATAATTTCTGTCGATTATCTGGCAGTCAAATTTAATTTTGACAGAGATTATATATTCTTGGTTATCTCGGTAATTGTAGAATGCTCTTGCTCTAGAAATTCAGTCCTTTGATTTAAACGCTCGACTAAAGTATCCTATTTTTAGGAAGGCCTTGGTATACTTGGTTTATTATTTGTAGCTAATTGGTTTTAAAATTTCCTGTGCAAATATTTGATTGGATTGAACGTTATTTCAGCTTTCGAATGCCTTCTGTTGTTATGTTATTGAAACAGCATGGCGTAATTTAGGAAAGTCGCGGAAATTGAAATTTTTACGATAAATTGATAAGACTTCCTGTCGTCCAATTTGGTCTGTAATCATACTCGTGATGAATAAATCACTCTCCCGCTGCGCGGTCGTCCGATTTTTTTTATCAGTCATATAATTACAGACCGAATTAGACTCCACTCAGTCCTATTACCATTAGAAATCAGTTATTATCAATGCAGGTAATGAATATTTTACTGATCCGGGAAATGCGTTAATTGAAACGGTTACTCTACATGACTCGGTGTCATCCGTCAAATATTGTTGCTTGCGCGCGATTGGTCTAAACGCGTTACGTGACGGAATATGTCCCAGTTAAAACTCGAGAATATCCGGGTGATCTTTTTCCAATTTTCAAAACTGCGCGTGCTGCGAAAATGTTTTGAAGCATAATAAACAAAATAGCCTCCATGCGGTCGAAAACATGTTCGGATATTTGTCCTTGGAAATTATCTGTTCCTCAGTGCTCCCACTTTTTCTTGAGCTACGCTTTCGGAACTGTTCGCTTTCCGAAAGACATAATGTCGTGGACATATATCTGAGGATATCATCGCGTCATCTGGAGGGTATTGTTTATATATATATATCCTTTTCTACTTCCCTTTTTCTGTAGTTCCTAAGCAGCTGATTAGATCAAAAGATCGTAAGAACACTTGTACTTTCAATTTTAATCCTTTTAAATGCGTGTTCATGTCCGTGACGTGTTGAAACCGCGATAATTATGTGGTTTATCAAGATGAGGCGTCTAAAAATAAAATGTCTCTCGTAAGCGACGACCTTGATAACTTGGTTAGGCGGAAGAAATGGGGCACGTTCGATATACCAATATTCTAACATGGCTCCGAGGCTTTCGGGTCAAAATTGCAAGCTCCTTAGGTCATTCCACTGAAATAGAACCTGGACTGAGATTTTTGTCAAACTTTGCCTATTGATTGTTTATATTATAGGAACTTAAATGTTGAATTAAAAATGAGGGGTCCCCATACATGTTCGTTTGGGAAGGAATAGTAAATTCAATACACCACTGTCATTACGCCATGGCTTCGGCTGACTAAAACATGGACGTTTTTCTGCAGTGCATTCAATTTGAATAATTAAAAATGTTAACGCACTCATTTCACGTGAATTATCAAGATTTATTACCTGCACTCGTTCGCTAACAATGAACTTGAAATTTTCAATAAATGAGTGCGTTAACCTTTAAGTAATAGCACCAAGATTATGGTCATGCACGATTGCTTACTAAATTCACGTTTCCAGCGATTATTTCTTGTTCTACACAGAGAACTGGTCCATATTAATTTTACATATAGAAATGTATTACTCAAGACTTGCTGGCCGTGATATCCGGAATAATCAAGGTCGAGCAAGTGTCATCAGCCGAGGCCGTATTGCATTAGTTCGTTAAGGTTACATAGTTAATTAGAAGTATCTAGGACAGAACAGGATTGGAAGAGAATAAGGAAGTACAGCTATCAAGAGTAAAATTAACTTTATAAGAATCTTCATTTTACAATATTTTTAACAAAATCATTTGTATCTTCTTATTGTTTTATTATACATTGCTTTATGGAAAACATACAAAAGCTATTGTGTGAAATGCAAGTAGATTTTATTTGTGCTTTTAAAAGTACAAGGACAAACGCACCGAGCGGCCGCATCACTCGAAACCATTCAAGTACTCGCGCTCATTAGCCAAAGTTGTATTACCCTTACCGAATTCACTTATTGTTTTATTATGCATTGCTTTATGAAAAATATACAAAAACTATTGTGTGAAATGCAAGTAGATTTAATTTGTGCTTTTAAAAATACAAGGACAAACGCACCGAGCGGCCGCATCACTCGAAACCATTCAAGTATTCGCGCTCTTTGGTCAAATGTGTATTACGCATACACACTGCGCGCGGTATAATCTGCAGATATAATTGAATAGCAGATTATACTATAATCATGCTTGTCCACAAAATCACGTGAATTCTCAAAATAAGTAGGGAACTCAGTATTGGCCAATCAGAATGCTGATAGTGAGTACAATGTATAATAATGAAGAAAATAGTACCAGACAATCGGAAATCCCTGAAAAAGGTATAGAAGATTGAGAAGGGCTCGATGCGGTGACACCGCGATTTACGGTGTAGTTTATCTTGTAGATTTCCAAGAGTATGCGTGCGACTATCAGAAACAGCAAACCATGCATTTATGGGATAAAGACGATATTCAACGAGTAAATATCTGGGCGTAACTGTTGTGCTAAAATATCCTGATTCTTTTGTTTCTTATTAAGATCGATAAGCTTACTTGTAAGGTACGATTTGACGCCGTTGTTTGAAGCCCGAGTTAACGCTCTTAGAGCGTCTAGTTTTGTTCGAGTTATTGTTGTATACGGAACTGTCCAAATCATGTGTTATATTGGATCTGAAGTAAGGATTAATGTGGACAATTTGTAGAATTAACAAATTATCGAGTGCGCTCTTGTAAGGTATTTTGGTCTGGAAGAACATACCAGTAAGTTTTTTTTCAGCGAGATTTTAACCTTGTTTGATAATCTGACAAAAAAAAAACGTCTCGGAGAATTTTAACCCTACAAAAGTTTCAAGAGCAATGCAGTGGGTGCTTTACCGACTCGTCAAGCTAAATGCTTGTCAAGAACAAACCAGGCAACTAATCAAGATTCCCCGGCACAGTCTTTCCGAAAAAGAATAAACAAATTCCGATCTAGATCGCTTTCTCCTTCCGAAATGCGACCGGAAACGAATTCGATATGAAAGCGGCTTTTGGAAATCGATAGCTATACTCAAAAGACAAAAAATTTTTCAACTTAAAATGGACTTGATAAATGAGTGATGATGAAATTGCAGCTCGGTAAATATATATATGAAAGTAATGTAACACGAGCGTGGGACTTAGAAAAAAATCTGAGTCCCGATAGGATTTGAACCCATGACTCAGATTTTTTGAACCCAGGACTCAGATTTTTTCTAAGTCCCACGCTCGTGTTACATTACTTTCAAATATATTAAAATGGACTTATCTTGGAAACATTGAAAACATTGCTCTGAACGACATGGAGGAAACATTACACATTTCGTGATGAATGTGACAGGACTATTTCGGGATGATGCGATGCTGATCATGTAGCAGGTCACAGAGTCTTTAATGACTGGTAAAGTCGAAGATCACCGACTAATTAACACGAATAAATAACACGGTATCAGTTTAGCGAGGATAGATCTTTTATTGACAGCTGATATGGGGAAATTCGGTGCCTCTGTACATGAGGCATGCGTTTAAATTTGAATTTTAAGTACTTTTCGCGCGCAGAGTGTTTCGTTTGAAACTTTGCTACACGCGACCAAGATCAACTGATGAGGCTATTGTTACAGCGAAACTAGTTTTGTGAGTTTAAAAGTGTGTTAAAAGTCTTTAATTTGAAGTTTTCTTTCAAGTGCAAAAGAGGTGAACTTATCTGCCCTTATCTACAATTCTTAAGCCTCCAGAAAAGATATACTTTTGCGCCAAAATATCCTGGTCATTTGCGATGTACGGATACCTTAAAAAGGGTCATCTGAGAACTTATCAGTTCAAGCTTCTTAGCCTGCGTGGCTGGCGGGACTCGCGTGCGAGTGATTTTTGTCCGCTGTTGCTGATGCCATTTTTTTCCCGCGAGGAGATGACATTTATTTCTACTAACTCTTCCTCGTCACCAACCCCTCGCGGCTTAGTCTCTTGCGTTTATCACTAAACTGCAACAAGCTCTTTTGTATACAGAAACTCAAAGACAAAAATCACCGGCAGGTTATTTAGTTTACTGCGTGTCAGATTTATCGAATAGCAAGTTGGTACAACCCAGCCAAACTCTTCCCAGCTTTGTTTTAAGGACCGCACCATTACACGAACAACAATTCATCAACCTCATAAACAAGCCTTGTTGACTTTACTGCCGGCTTCAATCCAGTGGAAAATCACCAAATTCTGAATGGCCTTTTATGTGCACTTGTCAGCGGATTATCAAAGAAGTAAACAGGAAGCGAATGCCTTAGCTAAAAGTTTTTTGTTTAGTTACTAAGCGGCTGTTTTGACCAAAAGGGAAAAGCAAACTTGAATCGTAAGAAAACTTCTATATTCTGGTTTAATTTTTATACGTTTTCATGCCCGTTCTGATTTTAAAATGCTATAATTTTGGTTTCTCAAGAGCAGGTGTCATGCGACTTAAAAACAGAAACACACAGACGGAAATTGACGACGCTAAAAAATATGTCGTTTCAAGAAATGTTTCATTTAATTTACGATACATACTGTTAACGAAGGCTATTTGTGGCTACTTACACTGTTGCCGAAATGTTATAGTCATGGTCATAGTAATTTTTCTTGGAAAATAGTCATAGTTAAAGTTTGTTATTTCATCACTGGAGCGCTGTAGATTATGTAGTGTCCTGTGCCAGTGATTTCCACTGCTCACTCGAGTCCAGTCTACTTTCCCCCATGAGAGATCGCGGGCTCTTTTCTCGAATAGCAGTGGGTTATCCAGCCCAATGCGTCAGTTAACAAATTGACGTCAGTTTTTTATGCGTCTGTCCTGTTATTGATCATGAATTTCGTCATCACATTGTCAAAGTAGCTGTGGATCCACGAGGCGATAGCCGAGTGGATCCGCAGACTACTTTGACAATGTGATGACGAAATTCATTATCAATAACAGGACAGACGCATTAAAAACTGACATCAATTTGTTTTTTACGATAACAAATTGTCGAATTGCCGGCTCGCGCTCGCTGACGCGCCGCATGAATTTTAAATTCATGTGTATGTCCGCATATGGACAATAAAAATTAGCCAATGAGCGCGCGTGAATTTCTGCAGTTATCGTAAAACAATTGTTTGCCATGTAAACTCTGAATGAGTGAGCTAATTAGCCGACTTGATTGCGTCTTCCAGTCCTTCCTGACTCTCTCTGCTAGATTTGCACTTGGTCGGCACACCAAGGTACCTTTTGTCTATTTCTAAGAGAACGGCATGTTGCATGGATGGTTTAAAGTCTCATTAAATCTTCCTCTGATAACGTCAAAAAGGTTTCCACCAGTCCAGAAAGCTAATGGCACCGCATTTACAACCGCTACCAAGATATGTCTTTTCCATTTACTTCGCCAAACAGCCATGACTGCCATATTCTGATAGCGAGTCGCGATAGCTAGAGAGACGCCGGTGAAAAACCACTCGATGACCAGTTGAACTGAAGTGTAAAGAGCAAACGACTGGAGCAACTTCAACAGGGAATCGTTTTCCAAGTATACATATTGATACAGATACAAAAATCCATTAACAGACATGACCGCGGTTGATTCATACAACATGCTCATGATAGCGATATCAGCCATTAGTCTCTCACGGCGAGGAGTACGAAAACTTCCCCAAGGA
Source organism: Platygyra sinensis (assembly GCA_019787425.1). NCBI lineage: Eukaryota > Metazoa > Cnidaria > Anthozoa > Scleractinia > Merulinidae > Platygyra > Platygyra sinensis. The sequence continues at coordinate 41,479 of JAHPZR010003264.1, read as the reverse complement.
GCTGATGTTCTTTTCCAAATCACATGACAAATGTGATCAATCACAACCATGGTGCTTCGTTCTATGACTTCTGCTGCTCCGTGAATTATTCCAATAATGGCGATAGATTGTAAACTTTCAAGATCTGCTTGTAAAACCCGAAGCATGACCGCTGACAAATAATACAACGGCGCTAGCAAGACATACGAGTATCCCGGATGAGTGATGTTCCATAACCGCTGAACACAAATTCGCGAGATGACTTTTAGAGCAACTCCAATGAGAGGAGAGTAGATTGCGATTAACAGTTTACCTTCGTTGTGTTTTTGGTTATACGCTGGGTAAATAAAAATTACGATTATAAAAGCTACAATGAGGCTAAAACATATTGGAACTGTCATTTTACAAATAAGAGTTGCCATTTTTGCCCCTCGCAAGTTAAATGACACTGCGATGAGGTAGCTCTGTAAACAGATATTGACAATAAAGAACGTGTAAAGCGGAACTTTATATAAAGCAGACATGTGGTAAAATGGTTTTCCCAGAGCCTGGAGAATAACTCGATAAAGTGCATCCAAACTAAAGATAACAGAACAAGCAAGGATGAGTTTTGTTTTAAGCCCTTTCAACTGATATGGGCGGAAGAGGAGTAACAGATTCACGAAAGTCCAGGCGTAAAACAAAGCACAAGCAATTAAATCTGAAATTGTTATTGTCCATTGCACACGAACGGGAATCGATTTCAGTGGTAAATAACGACAGTTAAATAAGGTTTTATAACCCAGATATATGGTCATCACGAATACTATACCGATAATGGTAGCAGTTAGTAGTGAAATTAATGCTCCAATACACATTGATTTCGAAACTGTACGGAGAGCGGATGGTCTGAGTCGCTTCCAAGCCATTGCTCTATCTTCATTTTGTTGATCTTTGTGTGTTTCTTCGTTTTCTTCTATGGAGCACGCATTTATGACCCTTATATGTAGATGGCTAGACGCTAGATAGCTTGTGGCTTCTCTGTCGCTGTATTCTTGGTAAATAAGCTCGTCAACAGGAAGATAATTCCATTCTCGACCTGTGGTTTGTAGAGGATCGTAGCCGAAAGCCTCCGCCGTGAATTCAGGTTCTTGTGGGTTGTAGTGCTCTGTCACATCTCGTGTGAAACTGAACACGATATGACCAAACACCTCTATCAGCGTACTGCTGCTCATTTCAGTGTGAAAGGCAATGGGAATGCTTGAATCAGAGTCACCGATGTATTTATGTAAAACGGAGCGACCTTTTGCAATTTAAATGTATGGTAAGCAACTGAAAGGGCGTTCTTGATGTTCGAAATATGAAGACCGTTCAACTATTTTTGTGCCTGTTCACTTAGAAATTTCAATTTTCGCGTGTTTCGTAAGTAAATATTGAAACCGTCCGATCTTTTTTGAACCTAACTACTTCTTAACGCCATTCTCGTTTTCGTGCGCTCTCAATGCTTTATGGTAAAATTCTTTATGGCACTTGGCTAAGTAGTAGAACAATTGATAGGGCGCTGTTTGTGTTCGAACTGTGAAGACTTCAACTATTTTTGTACCTGCTATACGTAGGCACAACAATTTCCGCGTGGTTCGTAAGTTGAAACCGTCCGATCCTGTTTTAAGCTAATTGCTGCTTAAAGCCAAGCTCTTGTTCTTTGGCTGTCGATGCTCTATTGTAAAATTCTTAGCTTTTTGTTTTATCCTGTGATCATTTGTGACACCAACTCGTCTCATAAAGTCATACTTTGCTTAGAACGTGGAGCCATTGCAGGCTAACAATACTATTCATAGTTTTTGTCGATTATCTGGTAATCAAATTCTATTTTGACAGAGATTATATATTCTTAGTTATCTCAGTTGGAAATTGTAGAATGTCCTTGCTCTAGAAATTCAGTCCTGTGATTTAAACGCTTGACTCAAGTCTCCTCTTTTTAGGAAGGCCTTCTTGGTATATTAGGTTTAGTATTTTCAGCTTATTGGGTTAATTTCCTTTGTAGATATTTGATTGGATTGAACGTTATTTCAACTTTCGAATGCCTTCTGTTGTTATGTTAGTGAAACAGCATGGCGTAATTCAGGAAAGACACGGAAATTGTACTTGTTATGATAAATTGATAATAAGACTTCCTGTCGTCCAGTTCGGTCTGTATAATACTCGTGATGAATAAATCAGAGAACCGCTTCACGGTCGTCCGATTTTGTTATTAGTCGTATAATTACAGACCGAATTGGACTCCACTCAGTCCTATTACCATTAGAAATCAGTTCTCATCAATGCAGATAATGAAGATTCTCACTGATCCAAGAAAAGTATGTTAATTGAAACGGTTATTGTGTATCACGCGTTGTTATCCATCGAATATTGTTGCTCGCACGCGATTGGTCTAAACTCGTTACGTGACGGAATATGTCCCAGTTAAAACTCGGGAATATCCGAGTGATCTTTCCCAATTTTCAAAACTGCGCGTACTGCAAAAAAGGTTTGAAGTATAAACAAAATAGCCTCCATTCGGCCGAAAACATGTTCGGATATTTGTCCTTGGAAATTATCTGTTCCTCGAAGCTCCCAGGTTTTCTCGAGCTACTCTTTCGGAAACTGTTCGCTTCCCGGAACACTCCGGCAATGACCGTGGACGGATATCCGAGGATATCATCGCGCCATTGAAGGGTATTGTTTTTATATATATCCTTTTCTATTTCCCTTTTTCTGTAGTTCCTAAGCAGCTGATTAGATCAAAAGATCGTAAGAAAACTTGTACTATCAATTTTAATCTTTTTAATTACGTGTTCATGCCCGTTCCGTTTTGAAACTGCGAAAATTATGTGGTTTATCAAGATGAGGCGTCATGTTACTGAAAATAAAATGTCTCTCGTAAGCGACGACCTAGATAACTTGGTTAGGCGGAAGAAATGGGCCACGTTCGATACACCAATAGTCTAACATGGCTTACTCCTTGAGGCCATTCCACTGAAATTAGAACCTACAGTGAGATTTTTGTCAAACTTTGCCTTTTGATTGCATATAGTACAGGAACTTAAATTTTGAAAAAAGTGAGGGGTCCCCATACATGTTCGTTCTTTTGCTATTTTGAGGTCGCGGAACGACCCGTTTCGAAATATATCCTCATTACACACGCGATCTTTTTGAGTGGATCTACCGCGAACGGTGTGGTGGGTCTGTATCTTTGAGCGTAGAAAAGATTTCACCGCCATCGACTTCGACATCGTGGAAAGGTTGCGGCTTTATGAATGGTCTGCGGTATTCCCCATTGCACGTGACTGAGTTTTGTGGAGAAATGTAGGATAAATTTAAGTCGGCCTTGCCCGACTAATAATGGAGCCAGCTGGGAAGGTTATTGTTCGTGTGATGGTGCGGTTCTCATGCTTCGCATTGAGGTCACCATAAACAGACAAGTTTTGGCTCTAAATTTACTATTTTTAATACAACAACTTGGTACCGTTCAACGGATATAGGTTCAGGGATGTCGAGGGCTAAAACTAAAACGTCGAAGAAAGGTAGTCGCAAGCAACGAATATCCACAAGCTTATACACTGTAATCTTGGTGTTACCACAATGAGCCACTTCTAATCTTAAGCTTTTTTTCAGAGCGTGTCTTAAAAGGAGCAGTGTCACGAGGATTTTGCAGTTTTAGGTCAATTCTGTGCTAAAGTCATTACTTTGAGGTTTTAATCATAAACAAAATGCTTCTGCAAAGCTACGACGAAGATATCGAATGAATTTTATCAGAGAGGGCTAACCATAGTAGATTTCTTGAGGATTTGTGGAACTCGTAGCCTCACAACTCGAAAAAATTGGCCAATTTTTTCAAGTTTCAATCCATTTCCATCCTTGCCATCCGTAGCGACAGGCGACAGGCGACAGGAAACAGTTTCAGTACTTTCAAATAGTCCACAATAACAAAACTAGATCATTAGTTTTGGAATTCAATTGATGCGAAGACACCTTCTAGCTTTTTATAAAGTTGCCAAATAACGTGACAATGCCCCTTTAATTTGCGTTATCCTCCATCAGTGCAAGGAACACTTCCTGTTTAAAATATCGCCCTCATCTGTTTTTTCTTTTTTTTTTTATCAGATACCGAATAGTTTTCTTCGCACTTAGCGGACACGACCGTTTGTGTTTTTCTTTTGTTTACATACGAGGGTTTGGTTATAATATTTTATTCAGACCATGTCGAAACGAATGAAATCACTCGGTGAAACCAGTAAAGACAAACATACTTCTAAGAACACAACTTACAGTAAAGCAATACGATTCCGCTTCACCATGCAATATCAGTAATGTCGATGGCATCGAAAATGGTGGAGGCTGAGTAGGGTCCTTTAACGAAATGGAAAATATTAGCTGGCAATTTGCCAACCCCTGAAACTCGAGTTACTCGCGGAAACCAAACGCGGAACTTGTGATATCGCAACAGGAAGCAATTGGCGCTCGTACCACGTGACTTAAGTTTTAGTTCATTTATACCACAACCGAGTGACAACCTGATGACAGCTATCAGAGATATACTATTTTAGTATTTTGTTTTTTAAATGATCAATTTTGGGGAATAGTGATACATTAAATTTTTCTTGTGTCTGTGTGTGTGAAGCTGTACGAGAAATCAGAAATCCAAGTGTTTGTGAAGCCATACGAGAAATAAGAAATCCAAGTGTGTGTGAAGCCATACGAGAAATCAAAAATCCAAGTGTGTGTGAAGCCATACGAGAAATAAGAAATCCAATTGTGTGTGATGCCATACGAGAAATAGGAAATCCAAGTGTGTGTGAAGCCATACGAGAAATCAGAAATCCAAGTGTGTGTGAAGCCATACGAGAAATCAGAAATCCAAGTGTGTGTGAAGCCATACGAGAAATAAGAAATCCAAGTGTGTGTGAAGCTCGACGAGAAATCAGAAATCCAAATTTCTGAAAATTCGAGTTAAGGATAAGTAAAGGCTTGAGTTATGCACTTATTCTCTTCATGCGGAAATCTTTTATCTTTGCATGTTACCCATCTTCCTTCGACGGTACTCGAAGGAAGATAGTCCACGGTTTTATTGCCTCAGCTTTTCAACATTATTTTAACTTGTGTGCATTTCGCTTCCAAAGAAAGGGCATGCTGGTTTTCATCCGAGGTTTGACTTAATGCTCCTCTGATGACACGCTAATGTGAGGGCTTTAAATGTTGAATACTTTGAGAAATCAAAGATTGCACAACATGTCTCTTACAAAAGTTACAAGAGTTGTAATTATTTTAGCAATGCAGTGGATGTTTTACCGACTCTTCAAGCTAAATGCTTGTCAAAAACAAACCAGGCAAGTAATCAAGATTCCCCGACACGTTCTTTCCGAAAAACTTTCCGAATTTCGACCGGAAACGAACTTGATATGTAAATTGCGTTTGGGGCTTTTGGGAATCGAGAACTATACTCTAAAGCTAAAAAGAACTTATCTTGAAAATATTGGAAACATTGCTCTGGACGACACGGAGAAAACATCACACAATTCGTGATGAATGTGACAATGCGATGCTGAGGCAGGTCACAGAGTCTTAAATGATTGGCAAAGCCGAGGACCACCGACTAATTAACCCGAAACAGCGAAAGAGGCTGTTCTTACAGCGAAACTAGTTTTGTGAAATTAAAAATTTGTTAAAAGTATTTTTAATTTGAATTTTTTTTTCAAGTGCAAAAGAGGTGAATTTATCTTCCCTTATCTACAATTCTTAAGCTTCCAAAAAAGATGTACTTTTGTTGTTAAGCGGCGGCAAAGCATTCTGGTCATTTGGGATGAACCGATGCCTTAAAAACAAAGCCATTGGATAACTGATCACTTCAAGTTCATAGCCTGCGTAGCTGGTGGGACTCGCGAGCGAGTGATTTTTGTCCGCTGTCACTGATGCCATTTTAATTCCGTGAGAACAACAATTCATCAACTATTCGTCATCCTCATAAGCAAGCTTTATTAATTTTACTGTCGGCTTCAATCCGACGTCAAATTGCCAAATTCTGGAATGGTTCTTTTATATGTACTGTTCAGCGGATTATCAAAAAGTAAACAGTAAGCGAAAAAACGAGTAACAGCTAAGTTATTTTTACCCTCTGAGTAAAAATAGTTGCTATATTCCTTTTCGTCTTCGTGTTTTGTTTAATTGCTAAGCGGCTGCTTTGACCAAAAGGGAAGAGCCAACTTGAATCGTAAGAAAACTGCAGCGTTTTATACGTTTTCATGCCCGTTCCGTTTATAAAATGCAATAGTTATGTTGCGGGTTACCAAGATCAGGTCATGCCACTTAAAAACAGAAACACACATACGTCCTAAGTGACTCTCTCTCTGATAGATTTGCACTTGCTCGGCACACCAAGGCACGGTTTGTCTCTTTCTAAGAGAACGGCATTTTGCATGGGTGGTTTAAAGTCTCATTAAATCTTCCTCTGATAACGTTAAAAAGGTTTCCACCAGTCCAGAAAGCTAATGGCACTGCATTTACAACCGCAACCAAGATATGTCTTTTCCATTTACTTCGCCAAACAGCCATGACTGCCATATTTTGATAGCGAGTCTCGATCGCTAAAGAGACGCTGGTGAAAAACCACTCGATCACCAGTTGAACTGAAGTGGAAATAGCAAAAGACTGCAGCAACTTTAATAGTGAATCGTTTTCCAAGTATATATATTGATACAGATACAAAAATCCGTTAACAGACATGACCGCGGTTGATTCGGACAACATGCTCATGATAGCGATATCAGCCATTAGTCTCTCACGGCGAGGAGTACGAAAACTTCCTCAAGGAGCTGACTTTCTTTTCCAAATCACATGACAAATGTGATCAATCACAACCATGGTGCTTCGTTCTAAGACTTCTGCAGCGCCGTGAATTATTCCAAGAATGGCGATGTATTGTAAACTTTCAAGATCTGCTTGTAAAACCCGAAACAAGACCGCTGACATATAATACAACGGCGCTAGCAAGACATACGAGTATCCCGGATGAGTGATGTTCCATAACCGCTGAACACAAATTCGCGAGATGACTTTAAGTGCAACTCCGATGAGAGGAGAGTAGATTGCGATTAACAGTTTACCTTCGTTGTGTTTTTGGTTATACGCTGGGTAAACAAAAATTACGATTATAAAAGCTACAATGAAGGTAAAACATAGTGGAATTGTCATTTTACCAATAAGAGTTGCCATTTTTGCCCCTCGCAAGTTAAATGACACTGCGATGAGATAGTTTTGTAAAAAGATGTTGAAAATAAAGAAAGTGTAAAGCGGAACTTTATATAAAGCAGACATGTGGTAAAATGGTTTTCCTAGAACCTGCAGAACGACTCGATAAAGTGCATCCAAACTATAGATAACACAACCAGCAAGGATGAGTTTTGTTTTAAGCCCTTTCAACTGATATGGGCGAAAGAGGAGTAACAGATGTAGAAACTCGCAGGCGTAAAACAAACCGCAAGCAATTACATCTAAAATTGTTATAGTCCATTGCACACGAACGGGAATCGATTTCAGTGGTAAATAACGACAGTTAAATAAGGTTTTATAACCCAGATATATGGTCATCACGAATACTATACCGATAATGGTAGCAGTTAGTAGTGAAATTAATGCTCCAATACACATTGATTTCGAAACTGTACGGAGAGCGGATGGTCTGAGTCGCTTCCAAGCCATTGCTCTATCTTCGTCTTGTTGATCTTCGTGTGTTTCTTCGTTTTCATCTATGGAGCACGCATTTATAACCCTTACATGAAGATGGCTAGACGGGAGATAGCTTGTGGTTTCTCTGTCGCTGTATTCTTGGTAAATAAGCTCGTCAACAGGAAGATAATTCCATTCTCTACTTGTGGTTCGTAGAGGATCGTAGCCGAAAGCCTTTGCCGTGAATTCAGGTTCTTGTGGGTTGTAGTGCTCTGTCACTTCGCGTGTGAAACTGAACACGATATGACCCAAAATCTCCATCAGTGTACTGCTGCTCATTTTTAATCACTCTGGAGAGGGTGTTCTGGTTTATAATGACTCTCTAAGCTTTCACGCCAAGTATTGTGTGGTTTCTACTCGTCTCCAGAAACCTTGTTGATGCACGCACATATAGCGAGGTCTTAGTGAGCTATGTCAGCTTAGAGTAGGTTTCAGTTCAGCTGAAAGTTGCTTTTTACCTTGTTCCAGTTTAGTAAATATTTTAAAAGGAAAATCAACGAGATAAGCGTTACGTGACGTTTGGACGACTTTATTTCATCGTGGTTGAATGTGAAACTGGAAATAGTAACCTAACTGAGACAAGCGATACAACGTACCTTCGTAAGCTCAATAATAGTGTTACCATATTAGTAAAAGTAGGGAATCTTTTTTTTTGGAGCTACCTACAGCTCAAGGTAGGGCATTTTCTTCCTGTTTACCACTTTGCCAATACGCTGACCAGTGCATAACACCGGGGGGGGGGGGGGGGGGGGGGGGGTACTCCCAGAAAAATTGGGTGGGGGTGTGCGGCCCGCTTCCCAAAACCCCTACCCAATTTATGACCAAAATCTGCGATATTCCCTACCCTATTTATGACCTGACCAAAAATTCGAAACCCTATTTATGACCTGAACCTTACATCAAAATCCTGTTTCAGACGTGCGTTATAATTAGATCCCTAGCTCAGATCAAAGTTAAATTACCGTAAACATAATTTGTGAAGGGCTTTTGTTAATTTTCTTTTGGTTTCTTAAAAACATACCCATATTGAGGCTAGAGCACAAAAACCATACCCTATTTATGACCAAAATGGCCAAAATCGTCCAAAATTGATACCCTATTTATGACTAAAACGGCTGAAAAACCATACCCTTTGGGGCCGCACATACCTATATAGTCCATATAAGGGAGTACCCCCCCCCCCCCCCGGGGCATAACAAGACCATTTCAGAATTTGGCGGGTTGCCGTCGGATTGAATCCAAGAGTAAAAAGAATGAAGCTTCCTTGCAAGGTTATTGTATTGTTCATATGATAGTGCGGTTCTTGGGTCTCTCATTGAGGTCACTGATAACAAATTTTGCCTCTAAATTTCCTATTTTTATACAACAGCTTCGTACCTTGCAACGGATATAGGTTCAGGAATGTCGAAGGCTAAAACTAAAACGTCGAGGAAAGGTAGTCGAAAGCAACGAATATCCACAAGCTTATGCACTGTGATCTTGGTGTTACCACATCGAGCCACTTCCTATCTTCTTTAGTTTTTTTCAGAGCGTGTCTTGTACTATTTCCCCTCATAATTTTCGTTATCCTCGATCGGTGGAAGGAGCACTTCCTGTTGAAATATCTACCTTATCTTGTTGGTTTTTTTTTATCAGATACAGAATATCTTTCTCCGCACTTTGAATACGGACACGATCGCTTGTGTTTTTCCAATTAAGGGCCCTAGTCAGCCACGCCTTTGTATTGTTTACATACGAGAGTTTGGTTATAATATTTTATTCGGAGCCTGTCGAAACGAAAGAAATCACTGTGAAACCACTAAAGACAATTAAACATACTTTCAGCAACACAACTGACATTAACGCAGTAAGATTTCGCTTCTCCATGCAATATCAGTAATTTCGATGGGATCGAAAATGGCGGAGGCTGATTAGGGTTCTTAAGCGACATGGAAAATATTAGCTGACAATTTGCCAACCCCGGAAACTCGGGTTACTCGCGGAAATTAAACGCGGAACTTGTGATATCGCAAGTGGCGCACATGACTTAAGTTTTAGTTCATTTATACCACAACCGAGTGACGACCTGATGACAGCGGCTATCAGAGATATACTATTTTAGTTTTTTTTTTTCAAAATGATCGATGTTGGGGTATAGTGATTTAAGTTTTTGTTTTGTCTGTGTGTGTGAAGCCATACGAGAAATTAGAAATCCAAATTTCTTAAAATTTGAGTTATGGAAAAGTAACGGCTTGTGTTATGCACTTCATCATATTCTCCGCATGCGGAAATCTTTTATCTTTGCATGCTACTCATTTTCCTTCGACGGTACTCGAAGGAAGGTAGTCGACGGTTTTACTGCCTCAGCTTTCCAACATTATTTTAACTTGTGGCACTGAAAGGGCATTGTCTTCGTACCGGCAGACAAATGCTAGCTCTTCCAGTGCGTTGTTGCATATTGTGGGTTGCAAGTTTGTGTACAGTTAGAAACAGTTTTTAACAAGTTCTTACGTGTCATTTCACTTAGGGAATGTTTTTTTTTTTCGGTTCTTATTGTTGTTACTAGTTAACAGTTTAAGGTAATCTCTTTCGCTATAAAGTTTATGCGATATAAGCTTAGGTGGTTTTCATCTTAGTGTTTTCTCAGGAATCCGAGGTTTAACTGAATGATCCTCTGATGACACGCTAATGTGAGGGTTTTAAATGCTAAATATTTTGAGAAATCGAAAGGTACAATAGTATATACTTAATGTATGGTCCCGAGGGAAACAGTTAGTTTTGTTTTCCCGAGAGTCCTGATGTTTCCCGAGACGAAGTCGAGGGAAACATCAGGACTCGAGGGAAAACAAAACTAACTAGTTTCCCGAGGGACCATACATTAAGTGTTTTGTTATATATTTAGACTTTCATATAGAAAAACAAACAAACAAAGACTTCGTGAGGGCAACAACTGCGCAATTGTATCCCGGTCGGGATACATTTGAATTTGATCAGGGGCACGTGACCAAGAATCAACCAATCACAGTGCTCATTTTGTTGAGTGAAAGTGTAGCTATATAACAATAACACTTAATGACTGGTCCCGAGGGGAACAGTCCCCGGAATTTTGTTTTCCGAGAATCTCAATGATTCCCGAGACGGAGTCGAGGTAAACATTGAGATTCGAGGCGCGCTGAGATTCCAGCGACAACATCAGGCCACCTCTAATCACGTGCAACAGCGGTCAAAATTTCGCGGGTAACAGTGAACTGTTTCCCGTTCGACGTCATAGTTTTCGCAATGTTGCCCGCTCATGGCATTTGGCGGGAAACAGTTTCTTTGTTAGATATCATGTAACCATAAATTAGCCAATGAATGGGCGCGCTGTAGCGGAAAAACGCCAGCTATATAACAATTGTAATTATTTAAGCAACGCAGTGGAATTTTTTACTGACTCGTCAAGCTAAATGCTTTTCAAAAACAAACCAGACAAGTAATCAAGATTTCCCGACACGGTCTCTCCGAAAAACGTGTTAAGAATAAACAAATTCCGATCTTGATCGCTTTCTTCTTCCGAATTTCGACCAGAAGCGAACTTGATATGTAAGCGGCTTTTGGGAATCGAGAGCTATACTCAAAAGACAATAATTTATTTTTAACTTAAAATGAACTTATCTTGGAAACATTGGAAACATTGCTATGAACGACATGGAGGAAACATGACACAATTCGTCATGAATGTGACAGCGCGATGCTGAGGACCACCGGCTAATTAACCCGAAAGAGGCTGTTGTTACAGCGAAACTAGTTTTGTGAATTTAAAAGTGTGTTGAAAGTATTTTTAATTGAATTTTTCTTTCAAGTGCAAAAGAGGTGAACTTATTTTCCCTTATCTACAATTCTTAAGTTTCCAAGAAAGATAGTCTTTTTGCGCCAAAGTATCCTGGTCATTTGGGATGTACCGATGCCTTAAAAACAAAGCCATCTGGGAACTAATCACTTCAAATTCTTAGCCTGTGTAGCTAGCTGGACTCGCGAGCGAGTAATTTTTGTCCGCAGTCACTGATGCCATTTTATTTCATCGAGGACTGAGATGAAATTTATTTTTGCCAACTTTTCCTCATCAATCCCTTCGCGGCTTCGCCGTTCGCGTTTAATTTACCGTAAGCTGCAACAAATTTTTCTGTATACAGAAACTCACAGACAAGAATCACTCTTAGGTTATTTAGTTTACTGCGTTTCAGATTTAAATAAATAATAAGAGGTAGAACCCATCGAAACTCTTCCCGGCTTTGTTTTAAGGACTGCACCATTACACGAACAACAATTCATCAACCTCAGAAGCAAGCTTTATTAACTTTACTGCCGGCTTCAATCCAATGGAAAATCACCAAATTCTGGAATGGTCCTTTTATGTGCACTGGTCAGCGGATTATCAAAGAAGTAAACAGGAAGCGAATGCCCCACCTAGAAACGAATAACAGCTAAGTTGTTTTTACTCCGAGTAAAAATAGTAACTATCTCTTTTCTTCGTGTTTTGTTTAGTTACTAAGCGGCTGCTTTGATCAAAAAGGAAGAGCCAAATTGAATCGTAAGAAAACTTCTACTTTCTGCCTTATCATTTTCATAGGTTTTAATGTCCGTTGTTTTTATAAAATGCGACAATTATGGTGGTTTATCAAGATCAGGCGTCATGCCACGTAAGAACAGAAACAGAGATATAGACAAACAGACGGAAATTGACGACGCTCGAAAATATGTCCTTTCAAGAAGTTTTGACGAAGGTTATTGGTAGCTACTTGCACATTTGCCGAAATGTCATAGTCATGGTCAGTGATTTTTCTTGGAAAATCTGGAAAATAGTCATAGCTCAGGTTGTTGTTTGTTTCATCACTGGAGCGCTGTAGATTCCAAAACTGTGGCAACTGTTTCTTATTTAGTGCCCTGTATCAGTAGGTTCGATTTCCACCGCTCACTCGAGTCTAGTGTACTTTCCCTTATTATTACTATTATTTATGAGAGATCGCGGGCTCTATCCTCAAACAGCGGTGGGGAATCCAGCCCAATGCGTCCGCAATTGTTTGCCATGTAAACTCTGAATGAGTGATCTAATTAGCCGACTTGATTGCGTCGTCCAGTCCTCACTGACTCTCTCTCTGCTAGTTTTGCACTTGCTCGGCACACCAAGGCAAGGTTTGTCGGCTCTTTCTAAGAGAACGGCATTTTGCATGGTTGGTTGGAAGTCTCATTAAATCTTCCTCTGATAACGTGAAAGAGATTTCCACCTGTCCAGAAAGCTAATGACACTGCATTTACAACCGCTACCAAGATATGTCTTTTCCATTTACTTCGCCAAACAGCCATGACTGCCATATTCTGATAGCGAGTCTCGATCGCTAGAGAGACGCTGGTGAAAAACCACTCGATGACCAGTTGAACTGAAGTGGAAATAGCAAAAGACTGCAGCAACTTTAATAGGGAATCGTTTTCCAAGTATATATATTGATACAGATACAAAAATCCATTAACAGACATGACCGCGGTTGATTCAGACAACATGCTCATGATAGCGATATCAGCCATTAGTCTCTCACGGCGAGGAGTACGAAAACTTCCCCAAGGAGCTGACTTTCTTTTCCAAATCACATGACAAATGTGATCAATCACAACCATGGTGCTTCGTTCTACGACTTCTGCCACGCCGTGAATTATTCCAAGAATGGCGATAGATTGTAAACTTTCAAGATCTGCTTGTAAAACCCGAAACATGACCGCTGACAAATAATACAACGGCGCTAGCAAGACATACGAGTATCCCGGATGAGTGATGTTCCATAACCGCTGAACACAAATTCGCGAGATGACTTTAAGTGCAACTCCGATGAGAGGAGAGTAGATTGCGATTAACAGTTTACCTTCGTTGTGTTTTTGGTTATACGCTGGGTAAATAAAAATTACGATTATAAAAGCTACAAAGAAGATAAAACATTGTGGAATTGTCATTTTACAAATCAGAGTTACCATTTTTACCCCTCGCAAGTAAAACGACACTGTGACGAGATAACTCTGTAAACAGATATTAACAATAAAGAAAGTGTAAAGCGGAACTCTATATAAAGCAGGCATGTGGGAAAATGGTTTTCCCAGAGCCTGGAGAATAACTCGATAAAGTGCATCCAAACTAAAGATAACACAAGAAACAAGGATGAGTTTTGTTTTAAGTCCTTTCAACTGATATGGGCGGAAGAGGAGTAATAGATTCACGAAAGTCCAGGCGTAAAACAAAGCACATGCAATTACATCTAAAATTGTTATTGTCCATTGCACACGAACGGGAATTGATTTCAGTGGTAAATAACGACAGTTAAATAAGGTTTTATAACCCAGAAATATGGTCATTACGAATACTATACCGATAATGGTAGCAGTTAGTAGTGAAATTAATGCTCCAATACACATTGATTTCGAAACTGTACGGAGAGCGGATGGTCCGGGTCTGAGTCGCTTCCAAGCCATTGCTCTACCTTCATCTTGTTGATCTTCGTGTGTTTCTTCGTTTTCATCTATGGAGCACGCATTTATAACCCTTATATGAAGATGGCTAGACGCTAGATAGCTTGTGGTTTCTCTGTCGCTGTATTCTTGGTAAATAAGCTCGTCAACAGGAAGATAATTCCATTCTCGACCTGTGCTATGTAGAGGATCGTAGCCAAAAGACTCTGCCGTGAATTCAGGTTCTTGTGGGTTGTAGTGCTCTGTTACTTCCCGTGTGAATCAGAACACTATATGGCCGAAAATTTCCATCAGTGTACTGCTGCTCATCTTCAATTGAGTTGGGTCACACAACGCAGTGATTTGATCACTCTGGAGAGAGTGTTCTGCTTTTTATTGACTCCGCTTCTTTGGTCCCAGGCCAAATATTGTGTGGTTCCTACTTATCTCTTAAAACCTTGTTGATGCACGCCCATGTAGTGATGTCTTGAGCTATGTCAGCTTGGAGTAGATTTCGCTTCAGCTGAAAGTTGTTTTTTCACTTTGTTTTTTACTTTGCTCCTGGTAATGAATTTTAGTAAATGTTTTAAAAGGAAAATCGACGATAGAAACGTTATTTGAAGTTTGGACGACTTTACTTCATCATAGTTGAATATGAAATTGAAAAAATTTGACGTAGCAGCGATACGCCTTACCTTTTTCAGCTCAGTAATAGTGTTACTATTGTAGTAAAAATAGCGTAGCTGTCCAGTGCATAACGGGACCATTTCAGAATTTGACGATTTGCCATCGGACTGAATCCAAGAGTAAAAATAATGAAGCTTGCTTGTAAGGTTGATGTATTGTTGTTTGTGTGGTAGTGCGGTTCTTGGGTGTCATTGAGGTCACTAAAAACAAGTTTTGGCTCTAAATTTACTATTGTTAATACAACATCTTGGTGCCGTTCAACGGATATAGGTTCGGGGATTTCGAAGGCTTAAACAGAAACGTCGTAGAAAGGTAGTTGAAAGCAACGAATATCCACAAGCTTATACACTGTAATCTTGGTGCTACCACATCGAGCCACTTCTAATCTTTATTTTTTTTCAGAAAGCATACTATTTTCTTCATAATTTTCCTTATCTTCGATCAGTGCAATGAACACCTGTTTAAAATATCGGCCTGATCTTGTTTTTCTTTTTGTCAAATACTGGATATTTCAGTTTCTTCGCACTTTGAATACGGACACGACAGTTTGTGTTTTTTTCTTTTAAGGGCACTACTCAGCTACACCTTTGTTTTGTTCACATACGAGGATTTGGGTTAGAAAATTTATTCGGAGCATGTCGAAACGAATGGAATCACTGTGTAACCAACAAAGACAATTAAACATACTTTCGGGAACACATGTACAACTTACAGTGAAGGAGTAAGATTTAATTCGCTTCGCCATGCAATATCACTAATTTCGATGGCATCGAAAGTGGCGGAAGCTGACTAGGGTCCTTCAACGACATGGAAAATATTAGCTGACAATTTGCCAACCCCGGAAACTCGAGTTATTCGCGGAAATCCAACGCGGAACTTGTGACATCGCAACAGGAAACAATTTGCGCTCGTGCACTTACAGTTTCACGCACATTTCAAGACTTAGATTTTGATGTGTCATTATATATTACCACTCTTTAGGAGTTGATGCTACAATCATAATATCAAAAAACTACCCAATCACTGGTGAACACGTTGGTATTATTTTCGTGACACAATAGGTTACCATAGCAACACTTTTGACCTGCAAAAAAACCACCCTTAATTTACGCTTTAAGCCCTTATATTGCAAAAACGACACGGTAAAATTTTTTCTTATTATAGAATTTTGATAAGCAGGATGAGATGCAACTTTTGGCAAACTTTAAAAAAGTTAATGCGATGCAAGCTGAGGGTGTTTTCATCTAAGGTTTTGCTGAGGAATCCTGAGGTTTAACTGATTGCTCCTTTGATGACACGCTAATGTGAGGGCTTTAAGTGTTGAATATTTTGAGAAATCAGTGCACAATGTGTCTCTTGGCTGTGGAGGGACTCATGAATTGACTTTATTTTATTAGCAGGCCCGTAACTTCCAAGCGTTCGTGTAGAGTTCTGCTGTCTAGCATGGAGGCAGCGTGGTCGAGTCACGGTGGTTAAGGCGCCGGACTTGAAATCCTGAGGTCGCAGGTTTAGGTCCCGCTCAGAGCACTTAGCGGAATTTGTTTCTTGGCAGTTCCTAGTTCATCTCCTTAGTCATACTTGTAAAAAGCCAACTTGGTGCCTCTCGCCAGTCAGGATTTTTAAGTCGATTATGTTTATTTGAAATATTTGTTTCTTTCAGTTTAAGTGGCATGACTGAACTAGTTAGGTGCGGCTAAGCAACAACAACAACAACAGCAACATTTTATTTATACCACAGAAAAAAAAAGGTGCAGCTAAGCAACAACAACAACAACAACATTTTGTTTATACCACAAAAAAAAATAAATAAAAGATAAAAGTAAAACAGTAGTTTTGAAACTTACAGATAAGGTATTAGCTGCCTATAATAACCATAACGGCTAAGAAGGTTAGGCAGCTATCTATGAAATATAATAAAGAAAAAACTACGGTCTTGTATATTAAAGCGCATTCACCACTACAAACATTTACCATTTTGCCGCACCCGGTAAGTTCTCAATTGCGGCACCAACAAAACAAAAAACGTGAACAGTAGAAAATGACAAGGTTGCAGCAAGTGAGGCGTTCTCAGTATGGAGACGGTCTCTATTGACAAGTTTTGCAACCTGAATTTATGACGAACAATGATGTGTAGTAATTTTTAATGTGAAGTTTTGAAGGGTAGTTTCATTGTGTGGCAGGTTGGACGAAGATGGGAAAGTTCTCTCGCCAGAAGAAATCCTTTACAGGGTAAGTGAACTGAACATTTTACTATTTCAGAGGCTGTGTGAGGCTAATTTACGTTTTGATTGTCATTCTACCTCTGCAATGTATTTATGAGGCAACCGTGTCAACGCTAAACCTCCTGACAATGTATCGCCACATCGCCTAGGCCGGATAAGGTCTTGATGGACCACTGGATTATCAGAACTATTTTTCAATGAATGTGTTGCAATACAGTGAGGAGAGTTGACGATTTCAGCTTAAGATTGTAAATAAGAGTAAAATGGTCAGGAAGCACGGCACATCTGAAATTTTTGCTTAATTAGTCGATCACTTTATCTATCGCTTTTACAGCTATTTTGGGTAAGGTGTGTTAGCGCACGCGGCAACGTCGAAAGGTATTGACTTTTTTAGGTAATTTGGTTCACTGTCGCTTGATTGAAGTGTTTCAGCATGTTAAGAGGAAACAGCACAAACACGTGTGTTCATACTTCCCCATCCTTTTTGCTGAAACATCCGTAAACCTCAACTCCAACCTTGTGTGAAAAAGTTGTATGCATTGTTTTTTTTTCGTTTCCTTTCAGGCGGTACAGTCAATAAACATGAGCCACGATGCAGCAAACTCACAGATGGATATCAAGGTAAGACGTATTTCTAATCGGGTTAATGTTATAGTGCTCTTTGGTTGTTATCACTATGTGGGCTTTTTGTGAAAACAAAAGACAAACTTTACGTTAACACCCGTTTCATGGATAATTACAGCTGTTTAATATGAGAACCCTCAGGTGATACTTCATAAAAGATTTTGCAACGAGAGAAAATGGCGTCGTAGTTATTAAGCTTTTATTGCTACGGATTCTGCTATTGGTCAAACCTTTTCATATTAAAGGAGGGGTTGCATACTTGGCGCACATGATTTATATCCAATTTATTTTTTGGCCTGACGGCTTTATTCTGGACAGGACGCACGAGTTATCTACCGGCATTTGATTGGTTTATAGACACGACAGAATTGGATGGGCTACATCATAGCTTGCACATTCGCCGAACCATGAAACCGTCCTTTAACATTTATTTTCATGGCAAACAGCCTCAGTTAGAAGAGTATTCCGCTAACAGTATAGTGGTTACTACAATTAAGTATAACTCTACTAGTGTTCTATCACGAATGCCGTTCTCTGATTGGTTTCGCTATTCACCATCTAGTCTGTTGTAGATTGTGAGTAGCTTGGCAGGGTGCAGTTGTTGATAAAATGGCGGTCTCGTTGTGTTTTCAAAGTGTCAATGAAGAGGATTATGATAGATAACGTTTTGAACGATTAGCGCTATATGGTAAAACAGCTAGATCATGAGGTTGAGATTTCTATGCATGATGATATCTTAAGTTCGTAATCTGCTTTTTAATTATTTTTTTTATCACAAACAGCCTTTACATTTCGCTACTATAATAATCATTACTTGCAATACAGTATATTACTTCTGTTAAATAAGACTTCTCACACACCGCTGGGAGCCATGCCACACAGCCTGACCTTTATTAACATAAGAACATAATTGTCTCACAATGACAAGAAAAAAGTGGCTAGAGAACAATTTCACCTCAACTTAACGCATTCTAAATTACTTTAAGGGTGGGTGGGGCATGTCAGGCAATGGCGGATGGCAAAACAAAAACTGAAACGTTAGAAGACATGTGACCTGAAACCCCCCGCATACCTATACCCAGACTCCCAGCCGTGTGTGAGAAAAACGTTTCCCGCTTCTTTCGATTCCTCGGCCAGCGGAAAACCACACTTTGTTTGGCGGTGAGGTTTGGCACTAAATTTATGTTCCAACGTTTGTCTTTTAGTTCCGTTCTCTAATCTGCTATGGCCTCAAGTAAGTGTTTTGTGGATTGTGTTATACTCTTTGCCAAAGCCGTTGTTTGAGTCCTTGCGAAGCTTTGCGTGACACTTAAATACGACAGATAAAGTTGTTGATCAGATGAGTGATTGATTTTTCAAGAGAGCTCAGTGGAACTGGTTATTAAATCATACCCTTCTGTCATTTTAATAGTGAGCAATGTCTTCATTTGTGGCTGGAAACGCTGTGTTCGTGCGAAGATATCGTCAGCAAGTGGTAAGTGACAAGTACGCAACCTTTTCTTTTATGCTTGCGTGACAGCTAAGCCACTAATCTTTGTTAAACTCATCGCCAATCGATGAGCTTGGGAACTGGTGCCTTACAGTTTGGCAGGGGGCCTGCGCACTTCGGGCACAGCAAGGAGGTATTCATGGCAACCCTGCCAGGGGGAACCACTCCTGCACGCAACTGCTACCTGGCACCGTCACACTGAAAAGAGTTCGGTGGAAAAAATACTTACCATACCCTATACTTACCAACAACCATGAATCAAGAGGGCGGGAGGGCTGGGAGCAAGAATCCGCAACGATTCGCAGAAAATTAAGCTACAAATAGTTTGACAGCAGCCAGAGATCCGCCAATATCAGCACAGAATGCGAATGATCCGCAAAGATCAGCTCGGAATGCAAATGATCCGCAAATATCAGCTGAAATGTGACACGAAAAAACGTCTGCGAGTCACGAGGCGTGCTGCAAGGTCCTAGGGGCCGTCCCGCAGGTTACGTACGCAAATGGGGCGACCGCTGACTGCATTGGCTCGATATTAACTTTGCCTAAATTTCATTTAGCCACATTAATATTGGTGTTCAGTGTTTCTTGTGGTATTGGTCAAGTAGCGTAAAAAATGTTCTATGGTTCTCTTACAGGTACCACCCATGGTCTTTTCTCCGCAGTCCAGGCTGGGTACAAATCAAGTGCGAACTAAGGTATAATGATATCATAGCAGCTATGTCGTTGTACCATAACTAACTGTGGGTTTCTGATACCACGCCAGTTGCGTTATGTTACGTGGAGTTTTTCAGATAAAAACTGCAACCTCAGAAATGGACTACGGCGAGAAAAAAAAAAGACATGTCTCTCCTTACATTCCTTTCCATAACTCATCATCTCTCGGTATAAAGATTCTTGCTCAGTTTTACGTGAATTACAACCAATCACAGATGCTATAGTGATCTTGGTACTGTAGTGCTACATCATCGTATGGAATTCATGGTATACACTCTCAGACTGCTCTCGGGCGCGGGGATTAAAGATAGGTGGACCAGTGGAGACGTCTGCGAGTTAATAAAGATTATTATATATAATAATAACAATAACAATAATGATAATGATAATGGTGATAATAACAATAATGACAATGATAACAATAATAAATTAATATTTTAAAAGGAAGCCTCTTATCACCTAGAGGTGGTTTTCACTGAGCAGGGTCCTCTGATTGACTACTGACTCGCATGATCTATATGTGGTATTTTGGTGACTAAGAAATTTCACTCGATCTGTTTCAGTAGCTGGTTATTTATGCTGGTGCCGACCTTGATTCTTTTTTTAGAGCCCTTGCATCCTTCGCGTTCAATCTGAACATCGATTGGGAGCTTACTGGTGAACGTAAAACTGTAAGTTTGTTGCCTTATGTGTTTTAACACTGTCTCTCCTAATGACTAAAACGAGTCACCTTTCTGAATGAAAAGTTGCCAGTTTACAAAATGTCAAAAGTAGTACTCAATATCTTTTCAGTTGATTGGTCTTATCGACTTCCGGGTAAAACCATTAATTGTTGGAATAGTGTAGTGCCGTGGACTTGCCAGTTTTGTCTGTTCATGTCGTGCACTCCTTCTTCGTTCCAAAACACCTTTACTGGAACTCTTCTAGCTTGAGTTGTTTTCTTTCAAGTGTTCACACTACACCAGTCAAATGAAAGGTGTGACAAAGAAATTGTTAACTTCTTTATTGCCTTGATCTTTATGTACTTTGACGCATTTTGATCTCTTTAAGCTGTTCCTCACCATACTATTGTGTAGATTTTAGGGTCGCAGGTTTTGCTGTCGATCGTTTGAAGTGAAGTGATAACTGTAACTGTCATTTCTGTTTTCTATTTCTCTAACTGGGACCCGATATCTTTGTGTGCCTGTTTGCATGCCAGTGTTCACTACAGCATGGTTTAAAACACACCATGCTATGCCTCTACATAAACATTGTATTTTGCACTTGGTAAAAGCACTTTTGGGTTGCGGAAGTTTCGAAGAAAATTTCTCCTGAACGATGGTACATTAATGTCTTGAGAGACACTAAACTCATGGCTGCCATCTGTTATTGGTTGTGTATTAAACTGTGTGTTTCATAGCAGGTTGTAGACGGGTACGGCGATCAAAAGAAGATACAGGTTAGATATTTGGTTTTATAGCTTGTGTCTTGGCGTTGTATACTGTATAACAGAGACCCAAACAATCTGCGAGACTCTACACGTGAAATGGAGTTTGCTGTTTTTTTGTTTTTGTTTTTGTTTTTTGTTTTTAAAGAAACGTTACATATTTTAATTCAAATGTTAGGGAACACTGGCCGTTGTATCTGACATGCAGACATCTTCTTCTTCTCTTGTTGGGGCCATACCAGGTCCATTTCGGGTCCACGCCACGTTTTTATCGTGGCTTCTACAACGCTTGACCTTGTCTGCTCACTTTGGGCTTGAAAAACGTGAATATTTTACTTTTGAAGAAAATTCGCTCCCTTAGTTGTTGCAATTGTCCTGGGAATAATTGCAAGTATAGTGTAGTTTATTTTCTACATTGTCTTCTGTTATTCTATTTATGCCGACTGCGTTTGTTTCCTGTAACTGGATTTTGATCATCCCTTGTTTTCGAATCCCTTTTTTGGTTTAATGTTAAATCCTGTCTGCTAATGTGTTTCTTTTTCGATATCCACCGCTGATTATTACAACGTTTTCTCACAAAGTTCGTTTCTTTTTTTTCCTCTCTCTTTATGGTACTTCTCCCGGAACTTTAGGAGGTGAGTACTTGTGTTCTTTTAAAAGTTCAACAGGGTGATTAGTTAACAAATTGACGTCAGTTTTTTATGCGTCTGTCCTCTTATTGATGGTAAATTTCGTCATAACATTGTCAAAGTGGCTGTGGAACCACGAGCCGCAGGCGACTGAGTGGTTCCGCCGTAAACGTTGACAATGTAATGACGAAATTTATCATCAATAAGAGGACAGACGCGTAATAAACTGACGCCAATTTGTTT
Organism: Platygyra sinensis; assembly: GCA_019787425.1. Lineage (NCBI taxonomy): Eukaryota > Metazoa > Cnidaria > Anthozoa > Scleractinia > Merulinidae > Platygyra > Platygyra sinensis. The sequence continues at coordinate 19,276 of JAHPZR010003264.1, read as the reverse complement.
TTTACAATAATAAGACCCCTAAATGGTCAAACGCCGGGAATAAATGAGGAGAAAAGACGCCGTTAACTTGCCGTAAACAAAGAAAAGTGAAAGTAATTCAAAATGGCGCGGACTTTGTTAACAGCTCTTCTCGCTTTTTGGTTGACTACTTAAAAAGTCAATAAAATCTCATTGGCTAAAAAGTTGACAGTCCGACAGCTGAAAGTTGAACTTGAAAGCTTGCCTAAGTTAAAATTTTATTCATCTGTACTCTTCAATCAGCGCGCGAGAAATTAGACAGTTATTGTAACTGAAATTTCTTATTTCTCCTTGCAATTTCCATACATTGTGAAGCAAACATGCGAAGAAAATAAGGAAAAAGATCAATTGTTGAAAGTGATCTTTTTGATGAACAACCTGATTTTCTGTCTGCATATGAGCCAAATGGTTCATCAGCTTGTCCCGGTTTCTGTAGCATGAAGTGACTGGGAGTATTTCTACTCCCCCCTGGATGGGATGCTAGTCCATTGTAGGGTTAACCCCAGCATTAAATTCGCCGGTACCCATTTATACACCTGGGTGGAGAGAGACACCATGAGAGTGTTTTGCTCAAGAACACAACACAATGTCCTCGGCCAGGGCTCGAACTCGGACCGCTCACTCTGGAGTCGAGCGCACTAACCGCGAGGCCACAGATTTTCAGGGCGTGGTAATAAACTCAGCTGGGGCCGAAGTGCAAAACGAACATCGGTGATGTTGCTATCGGGTCTGACAATTCACCATCACTAAATTGCAATATCATAGATTGTTATGTTATACTACTGATATCAACATTTAATTTATAAATAAGCCAGAAATCCAACGATTTTGCTTGAGCTGCCTTGAACTCAACGCTGTATAATTACTGAGCAATTGTTGCACGAGGTTGAGTATATTATGAAGAGTTGTGCAGATCGAGGGGGTTATCCGCCAAAGCCGAAGGCTTGAGCCCGGTGGAAAACACCCTCCGAGATCTGTATATCTTCATATCATACGAAAGCCGAGTTCAATGATTGTTTAGTTATTCATTCAAAATATTTACACGGCAAAACAAAACGGTAACTGAGAATAATTTAGTGAATGATATTAAAGTTACTGTATATCATTTACTCGAAAAGTGCCAAAATTACGCTTTTTGTTTGTGTTGCGGTCGGTAAAATCGTTTGCGATGTCAATGGTGGAAAGCATGTCCGTTCTTTCTTTGTGTATGTTTAAAACTGTCAGGTTACTAAATCGCTCCTGGTTCATTCTTGAACGGAGCCATGTTGGAATGAATGGGGGAGGGGAGGAGGGAGGTGGGGGATGATTTCTGGCAAAAAGTCAACACCCCACTGTTGCTATTTGTAAAGTTTTAGACCTTCGTATTGACTACTTGATTTCGCATAGCGGACTGGTTTTTATGGGAAAATTTAATCAAAAATCTCATCGAAATCAGTTGAATATTATTATCTCAGACTTAACTTCTTAAGTTTACAAATAGGAAGAGGTTCAGGCAGGTTAACAATGAGGAACGCTGAAAAAAGTAGTTAAATGAATAAGGTTTATAAACAAAAACGAAAGCAAAAATTCAGGCTGTAAAGAAATGACATTGTCGCTGGGATATTAACAGGAGACAATTTTATGTTGTCCACAGGTCACCCAGCCTATGAAGGACGGTGTACGAGACATGCTAGTAAAACATCACTTGTTCAGCTGGGATCTCTGATGAGTTTCATGTAGTGAATAAGTAGTAAATAAGCAGAGTCTGCGACGCTATGTCCGGTGAACGCCAAGAGAGTATGTGGAGGCAAAGCTTAGTCTGTTGTTTATTTCGGATGTAGGATTTTATTAAGGTCTATTCATTTGCTGAGCAGACCAGTAAGTTTTTGTTTTGTTTTGTTTCATAATATACATAAGAAGAGTCATTTAAGAAACGTGTCCATTTTTAAAGTTAGATCCTTTTCGTTTGTGTATTTTACCATAAAAAAAACAGGAAGAATATTTTTGAATGTTTGCCTACTTCGTGCTCTCTTGGTTAGAACGTGATGTAATCAAAATGAAGTGTCACGCTTGGGTGGGATGACACCTTAGTGTCAACTAACTATGCAAGACACTGTGTTATAAGACTTATTTAATTTTAAAAAAATACTCAAGAATAACAGTGTAAATGATAATTTGATAAATCAGGGTCTGATTGTTCAAAGCACGATTTATGTCATCCAGGATGAACGTGAATTTATATTTCAGACCTTTTGATTTCTATTAACCTAGAAACCATTCTATTCTGGAGAAGACACTTAAATACACGAGAAATTTAAACGTTGAGCAACTTTCAATGTGGTTTATTGCTGCTTTGGTGTTTTTTAAATCGGCTGTCGGACAACAGGGCCCAGATTTAAATTAAATATTTAATAGTCTAGGGACGTCACGCAATGCGGCCTTTACCACGTGACGAGATACCTTAGAAAGATGTAGAGGGTATTAATATTCCAACGAAGTATAATTTATTAGTGTTATACTCAAATTGTGGATAGCTTAGTAAGTTATCTGAGAAAATGAGGTGTGATGTTCATTCATTGCCCATTCCCGATAAATGGGAAATTTTTGGAAAGAATAAATTGTTGTTTGGGATAATTGGATGCACTGGTACGACATACAAAGTGTGTGTGCGTGTTCTTCCATAGACACGGGAAGAATCAAATTGACTATCTCGCTCAATGGGGTAAATTTAAATATTTAATGCTTCACAGTAGATTGAAGCGAATTTAACTTATAATTCTTTTTCTAATTAGATTTGAAATAATTCCTCGAGTTCTTCCAGTAGATTTAATTTTTGATTTTACAAGTAAAATTACAAGTAAAAGTCAGTAACCAGCATACAGTAATAAGTTCTTAGGTGCTAACCCTTTAACCAAAAAATAATAATTTCTGTTCAAAGTCAAATTGAACAGAAGTTTTTCTTTAATCCGTTCAAAACTTCAGGACCAATGAAACGTTAGAAATCTCCTTACCATTTGCTAAGTTTTCCAATTTCCGGCGGTCTCTCTTCAAGGGTAAACAATAACTGGTCCCCGAATGTTATATGTTAAAACGCTCTCTCTTTCGTTTGGCTTGCTGATTTTAGGCAGTTCATTCAGGTCAATCCAACCGGTTCCAATTCTGTTAAGCACCCTTGAGTTCTGTTAGTCTTCGGTGTTGGACGAAGACACTGCACATGTGTTCGGAGACGATCGTTATACTCGAATAAATGGTGCCTGCTTGAAGACATATTTTTAAACTCACGGTACAGTCGAGGGAATCATCCACATAGCGGCAAGAATTATATTTTACGTATACTGAGGATTGTAAAAAACAGAAGTGTAAACAGTGGACAGCATTATGTTTGGCGTAATAATTAAATAAACATTGAAGTAAGTAGTTAGTATTCTAGCATCAATATTCTCGCTTTTTCAGTTTTCCATGCATTTTCCTCGACTCTTCTCTCCTTCATTCTCGTGTGGATTGTGGTTAAAACCTGCGTATGAGAGCCTAGATTTTTAATAAATTTAGGCTACGAAAGCTTTTTGGCTTCTTGAGAAGAAAGGGGGTTCGATGCTGGTCTAACAGCTAGTATATTTGGGTGTGGCCCTTCGTTATGAAAAATAAACTGGGTTTTAATTTCCTGATTTCAGCCCATAAGCTGTTAATTCACTTGGTTTTTCTGGGCAGGTTTTACAGTGGTTTGTTAAATCGACTGAAAAATGCGATATTGTGAGGATTTCTAAAGAATATAAAAAAGTAAACAGTATTAATTAGTCACCTGTAATTGCAAGTTACATGATCTTTCTCTGTGAACGTAACAAATAAACGTGTGAAGTGAAGTGAAGTGAACACTTTGTTACTGGTACTTAAACCTTAATTAGACTGGTTCAGGTAGTCCCATTACCATCAATAGTTTTTTTTTCTGGTAAGCTCTTCTAAGTTGAGTAAAGGGGGTAAGTTTCTAAAGAAACTGTGGTGCTGCGCCGCAGGGAGTATTAAAGATATACTTTGGTTTTATCAACTGAGTTGATGTGAATTGGCCACCGTAAAGAGATTCGAAAGCTGACGTGTCGAGCGTTAGCCCTTCGTCGGAGCGAGTCTTCTGAGGGCGCGTTCGTTTGGGATAAATCCGGAATAAGAATAATTGGAATAATGCGAGTGAGCGTTTGTTTGGGAGCCATTCTCATTCCAGCATACCTGGATTTCCATTCCGGATATTCTGCTCCCAGGAGCTGAATAGCCGAAGTATAGCGAAGATATTTGTTTACAAACATTGTTTTTGTTATTTAAATGTTGAAAACGTAAAACAAAAGAACTCTTTGTTTCTCCAGCCAATATCAATATCCCAATTACAATGGAGGTCTCGCTGTAGAATGTGAAGGGATTACCAATAAAAGAGTCAAACGAGCTTGCCCTGAGTCGTTTTCCCGTTGTAAATAGGGACCTTACGCAAAACACGACGGCAACGGCAACGGCAACGGGAACGTCACCAAACAAAAGGTTTAATAGCTGTGCACGTGCGTTTTAATTCTTGGTACATTTGTTAGCCGTCTCCTGCAAAACAACAACGTGAAATGACCAAATTCTGCGTTGTTTGGAGAAGGTGAACCACAACGGCTAATTTTTCGTATTTCGCTTTGGAACTGAACGCATTCGTAGCATATTCAGCCGAGGTGTGTTTTAATACCAACAAACACACTGAATATATCTCAATAGCGAAGATATTTGTTTACAAACATTTCTTTTGTTATTTAAATGTTGAAAACGTTAAACAAAAGAACTTTTTGTTTTACCAGCCAATAGTTCTCTGGTTGGCATATTAATAATAATAGGTGACGTCACTGATATCTTTGCCATAAATGCGAAATTTCAAAGTAAAGTAGAAACACATTTTTTACTAGGCGTCGTTGTCGCCGTCGCCGTCGTGTATGCGTAAGGTCCCTAATGTCAGATATGAGTTATCTCTATCTTTACGCTTTAGCCAGGTTATGCCAGCCGACCCCTCTCTTAGCAAGGGAGACAGTTCATGGAACAGGATTGAGGATATCGGTTTAATTTGTAGGCTTTTTGAATGCGAGAAATAAGACATCTAGAGACAACCTGGTATTTCTGCGGAGTGGACACGATGAGGTTGAGCCTGCGAAAACACGGATTCCTTCTAGGATACATGAGGAGAAGAAAAATTGGATCCTTCCCCTTTCCGTGTTTTCTATTTCTTTACCCCTTTGTTCTTCACTGCAGTAATCAGCTCACAGGCTAGATGCGTGTCGGCTAAAAAATCACAGTCTGTTTAGACGGCAGAATGACAACTCTTGTTTGTGATGTTTTACGGCCTTTCATAGCTAAAGCTGGAAAGTGATGACCTCTGAGATCGGTAAATAAACTCTTCCATCTCTTAATTCATCCATTGCCCATTGCCGAAAAGAAAGTTGATAGCGAAGACCTCTAATTGTCTAGTTAACAGCAAAAAAATTGGTTATTGCTGGAATGGATACTCCAAAATATGGTGAGACACTTCGTGACACATAAACAGGTAGAAGCAGATAAACGACACCCCTTTTAGGCAGAGAATAACTGCTTGGTCAGGCACTGATCTCTAGTGATTAGGTCTAAGGTAAGAGTTTCCTAAGATCGGTTGGTACTTCATAAACACAAATTTAAGTGCCTCACCTTATTTTGGAATATCCATTCTTGTCCTAGCATCCCACGAAGACGTTCTTAGGCTTGTCACGCGTTCCTAAGAACGTCTGCGTGGGAGGCTATTCTTGTCCTAACCCAAAAAAATTCGTTATAGCGGGGTTACCAAGCTGGACCAAGCTGAACAATGGCATATACACCACGCAAAACAGTCTACAAACTTGCGCGTGAACAGCTACATTTAAATAAAGTTTCCTTATCTTGACCAATAGGAGTCGTGTTTGGTCTATCAACCATCATGTCGTTTTTACTGACTGCGAGCGACAGGACAAAATATTCGTTACAGCGGGGTAAATTGTGCGTTGGGACCGTCAAAATCAATTCGTTGTAGCGGGGATTTCGTTATAGCGAGGTTCGTTATAGCGGGGTTTGTTTTCACATATTTTACTGTAATTCTGCCGGGTTTTCAAATGTTGTTCTCGTTATATCGGCGTCTTCGTTTTTGCGGGGTTCGTTGTAGTGGGGTGCCACTGTACTCTAGCGTTTCAGTGGTCCGGAATCCTAAATATTTGAATCTGATTGGCTAATCGCGCGCGCTCCAGCAGTCTGGACAGGGCTCTTGTACGGATCCCGAGTACGGGCCATTCCCGTAGTGACCCCTTGATAGATAATGGAGCGAAAAATGGACAATGAGGTGTTGCAACATTGTCGTATTTCTGGCTGGTACAAGAAGCGGAAATTTCTCAATGGGAAGATTCGGATTTTTTTCCCCCGCAATTGACTTTTACATGAATAATAATTACTTATATAGCGCAAAATACATATATCTTATTAGTATCACCCAACTAGTGGTCTAATGCAAATCCTGCATTTTGATTGGCTACGCTACTAGTGGTCTAATGGTAATAGTCACCGAGTAGCGAAATTCGCCGGTTTTTCTTTCGTTTTTTTCCCCCAAATAAATATTTCTTCAACTTGCATTCGCTAACTTTATTACTGCCTTTTCTGTCCGACTAGTTGGGTGATACTAAAACAATTAGACCCTTCGCCCTCAAGGGCCACGGGTCAATAGCCCATTCGGCTTCGCCTCATGGGCTATTGACCCGTAGCCCTTTCGGGCTACGGGTCTAATTGTTAATTAGACGTTTTGTTGTGTAGTATCGCTGATTATCTTTTTTTCGGCTCGTGAGCGGGCGGAATTCAACAAATCCTGTAATCTGATTGGTTCCTGGAGCGGGCGGAATTCTCTCATACGGACCGCTACAGCGGGCGGAATCCATCGAGTTGATCTATTTTCGTGAATGAATTAGCGGTTATCGTCAATCTTTCGCCCTTTTTCACTTCCAAGCACGATTAATTAACGCAAGTTTACCTCTATTCACCTTTAGATGGCAAGGAAAGTTACTGTAAGTAAATTCAATTGAAGTTTTTGAAGTTCTGAGAGTTTGTTTGGTTTGTTGCTCGGCGCTGTAATGGCGCGTAATCCTGTGTGTCTCTCTGTACAATTTTAAGTAAAAACTGAGTCAATTTCAGTCGAGTTTCCCTCTCTAATCGTTGCTGTACTTCAGAGAATTGCTGTGGAGTACACTTAACGAATTTTCTCTTCATCTGCTACTTAATTTACGGTAGAAAAGTCTAATTCAGTCGAGTGATTCGCAATGATCGACAAAAACTGTTTTTGTAGTACAACTTCAAACTTTGAACAAAAATTCACACCTGGAAAACAATTTTGGAGACCTTAACTAGGGAACTAAATGCACTAACATAAAGTAGTTCGAAATAATTCTGTTCTTTAATACATCTTTCTTCGTATAGTATCTGATTTACTCGTTCTTCGCTCGTTAGATTTTTTGCGAATGGTTTGTAGACGGCGCGTAAGCCGATTCAATGGCAAAGTTTCGTAAACAAACGCACGTGCCAGTTTTATACGGCAAGAAAAAAAGATAAAAATGTTATTGGCCGGCTCAGGGTCGGTCCGTATAGGGAAAAACTGTGACCTCGGGCTTGAAAATGCTGCCCTCGGCCTGCGGCCTCGGGCAGCATTTTCAAGACCTCGGTCACAGTTTTTCCCTATACGGACCGCCCGAGCCGGCCAATAACATATATGTATTTTTACGAGTTTGCCGTATTTTGACGAGTCCGTAGGACGAGTCAAAATGCAAACGACGAACTACTAATAAGCCTTTTTATGCAGATTTTGCCAGAAAAAAAAAAAACGCCGAGTCGGGTTGGAGTCAGACCTGACCTCTGGTCCCTTTTCACTCATCCGCCAGGTTTTTCGGCCAGCCTCATTCCCAGGGTTACTCCTTTTATGGGAAAGGCCTTAGGAACGAGGTTGCCAATTTTCGCGCCAAAGAGCGCGGCTGCGCGCCAAGCACGAGCGGGTGACAAGCGGGTCAAGTTTCTGGTCAAGTTGAAGTTGGTCAATTGAGCTTTCCCGTCAAATTGCCCTGTAAACAGAGAGGAAGTGAAAAAAATGAGAGAAGCAAATAGAGTGCGAAGTTGGTGAGAAAAGCCACGTACAATAGTGTCAATAGTGCGGGCATAGTTCATTCAGAGCCATTCAGCTCTTCAGCATTTAAATTTGAGAAAGGTAAGCTTAAGGTGATTCCCGGGTTTTGCATTGCGCATTCCTACTGCGCACGATTTTTGCGTAATCAGCGCGTGCACATGAGCTCGCGCGCGTACAAAACATGAGAGATTTCCCTCAAACTAAGTTCGATAGGGAGATAAAAGCTCTTTTTCTCTTAAACGAGCACGGTGACCCCTACTTTTTATTTTATAAATTCAATGACAACAATATCCGCAATAACTGAGAAAAAATTTGGCAGAAATCTATGGCTACTTTTTTGGCAAATGAAATAAATGATACAGATAGAGACGTAACGGGCGCAATAGAGCAAGTCCAAATTATGTTTGCTTTAAAGGATAAAAATATCAGTTAATAATGCAGGGTATTTGAAGCCATTTTTTCTGGGACGGAGATGAATAAGCAATCAAAGAAAGTCAAACTCGGTGTGATATAACACGCCGCATTGAAAAATAATCGAACTTATTTGTTGCGCACTGAGATAACCAAAAGTCACCTAAATAACCATATTTGTCAGCATCGTGGCATGAAAACAAGCACGGTGACCCCGTCTTTTTATTACGTTTTTAACATCTCCTTGTACTGTAATGACACCATACCAAGTTTCATCGGAAATCTATGGCGGGTTCTTTTACTCGGGAATCACCTTAAAGATGCCTACCGGTGTAATTTTGTAAGGCTATGAAACGTATTATACCAAAGTGCAAGACTAGGCTAGTTTTGAATAGGTAAGACTTATTTATTTTAAGCTTATACTTGAAACGAGCGTAAATTGTTGTTGGCTGCTAAAATTGTTTATACCTGCAAATGAGTTGCATTTCCACGCTATTAGCCGCTGTATATAAGTACGAGAGTAAACTTCTGTTTTTACGTCAATTTTTACTTCAGTCCTATAGAATAAACGTATAAAACAAGTTCCGTGTGAGCAAAGGATTTCAGGAATAGAGACCCGAGTCTGGAGCTGTTGCGGCGGCGACAACTAACAACAACGTGAAAGACTCCAAAGTGCTGGTGCAGATCATCCTATATTCAGCCCAGGTATCGATGTATTGGAGCCTAAGAGCGGTTTTTAGACCGAGTAAGTAATCAGGGTTTTGGTTTTTAGTGTTTTATTATGCACCAGTCGAAGTAAACCCCGCCCCTCCCCCCACCCCAGGATAATTAGGGCTTTACTGGGGCATTATCACCGTATTGGCAGCTCTTTGAGTCCCCAGTATGTAGGGGATGTGTACATTTTGTTACTTTTGCCCTGAGGAATGTGGGGCATCATAGGGGATCCAAGATGGCAGTGATCATCTGGATCATTCCTGCAAGGACTTCTGGGTACATTTTGGCACATTGGAGTCGACAAAAGTGTTCACAGGTAGTTGTGGAATGCTTTTTACTGTTATTCAAATCTATAAATCGATTAATTTAGGGCATGGATTACCGTAAGAAGGCAAACTCTTTAATATTAAGATGCCGATGACTTTTGTTTTGCTGCTCCGTAAAGACAACCTTTCTGAATGTTGCTGATATAACTTATGATATGTTATGACTAAAATTGTCCTTAAAATAAACTGAGGAGATTCCAACCCTCTCGTTTTGGCCGAAAATCTCCTGTTTTTGGAGAATATTTCCAACCTTTCGTTTTCGATTAATATTCTCCTAGATTTTGAAACTCTTCCTAGCCAAAGAAAGAGAATGTTTTCTTTGTTTAACCAGTCTTTTAAGCACCATTCTTTGCCATTTTTAGCTGTTTTTCTGTGGTTTCTCAGCCATTTTTCCCTTTTGGTATCCTAGCATAAGACTGCGGTAAATGCACTGGATTGCCTCGACTTTGTGCAAGCTTTGCATTCATTCGTGACATGCTCTTGTGGCGCTTGATTTCTTTGTTGAGTCTAAGTCTAAGAAAAAAAAAACCTCCTATTTTCCATTGACTGTGATCTCAAAATGCTGGAAATGGCATCTTGGAGACATATATCTTAAATTTTTTCCCCGGGGCAGCATATCCCTGGGCCCTCCGGCAATCATTATAGGCACACCTATGCCGTGCTTAAAACCTGCCTTTTTTAGTTGACAGGGTTGGAATCTCTTAAACTGGCACTCTTAAAATTTAATTTAAAATTTAATTCTGCCACCTTGTGAATTATTCAGCTATAAAGCCATCAGTCTTGAACATCTTCAGTTTTCCCAGGGATAAGGCATTTTCTGCTATTTCCTGCCCCACATTGTGGGGCATTTGTCACCTTTTGCACACTATTAAGATTAATCCCCACCTATATCCCGGGATGGGGAGGGGGGGGGGGGTGGGGTTTACTTAGACTGGTGCATACAAATATAGTTTGAGTTTGACAGAGTATTCTACTGATGATGGATCAGTAATTTGAAATCCCAGTCCCTTACCCGCGGGACAAAGCAGAAAATGAAATGTAAATGTTTTGTTGCATTTGTAGAAGTCTGTTAAAAGCCTTCTACAGCTGGGGCATATGAACACCAGATCCAAATATATAAACAACTCAAATCCACATTAATGTTGTCTCTGACATGTTGCAAATTCATACTTTACCTTTTTTCCTTTCTGTCACTTAAATGTCCAGGTTTGGCTATATTGTTTTCTTCTGCACTCATATGCTGTGAAAAGTGGCCTTTAATGTACAAGTTGGGTGTTAACAAATTGAAAATTGGCAAAACTATTTAAGTCTAATATGGATTTGGGAACTATATAAATGCATGGGACGTACTGAACCAACTCTGTTTTATAATCATTATGAAACGCAGTTGGTTCAGCTAAGGACGCCTAAGATCTTTAAATAATGTCAATCTTCGGAAGTTTTGGACAAAGATTAATCAAAGGTAGGAATAATATTAATGCTATATAGGACTAATATTTATCAGATTGATATTGGTATTTAGAAAACAGTCCTAAGAAAGCACGCGCGCTGATTGGTTAAATATCGTGTTTGAATAACTCGACACAGGGAACCCTCACATCCGTTTAGAATATGAATAAAGGATCAAATTTGCGTTTTATGGCCGCCATTTTGAATTTTTAATATGCGCGCGGTCTGCTAGTGCGAGGTCTGGAACCAAGATAACGGAAGTCTGGGACTCGCAAATTTCTCGGAGGATCCGATCACTCACCGAAAATAATAAAGTGACAGGGATTAAACTTCTCACTTTTTTCGTCGCATGTCTCTGCTAGTTGGGGGGAACGGAAGTAAGATGTGAAGAAGAGACCGGAAGTCAAAATGCGGATTTCTTGACGCGGATACACAGCGTTGTAACAAGGTGGACCAATGGTTTTCTTTTGATTATAAATCGTTTATTAAGAAAGAACACCTCGCAGTCCGAAGACTGAATAATGTGCATAATGTACAAGAACAAGATTTACAATTAAAATAGATATAAAGAACAATAATAATACAAGTATACAAATCAAATAAAATCATATCACATTCTTGGGATAATCTTGTATCAAGAAAATATACATACATAAATTGATGTTGCAAATGTTTTGAAAAATAATCCAGCTGTGGAATATGTAGGAATCAACATTGAGTCGACAGTCGTGCTTGTTTCATAAACCGTTTTGGTCTTACACTCAGAAATTTGCTCTGAGAAAGGACTTCCCACTACCATCTACAGTAGAAGCCAGTAGCTTAACTATCCATGCCACTACCGGCGGCCCAGCAACTAAAGGTATTGTGGCCAGCCAAACTTTCTTTTGACAGTGAGTCAAACCGCTAGAGGCAAACGAACGGCGACATAATTTTTAAGCTGATCTGAATCGCTGAACCGAAAAAGTCGTCAATTAACGAAAACTTCGCCGTCTCAAATCACAAAATTACCTTTACAGTTGATTGGCATTAGCAAAATCTTCTCCTACAACAAGAGACTATGACCTCATTTTCTCTTGCCTACAATTAATACCTGCCTCATGTTGTCAGGAGGAAGAAATTTCTTGATATAACAGTCGTGAAATTCCTGAATTTTTCCAAATTAAAAGTTCTTGAACTCTTCCCGCCACTGTGGCGTCATGGATCGGAACTGGCCTTGCCCTTGACCTTGACCTTGGCCTCGGACCTGGCCTTGTGGCAGCATTCTATTTCCGGAATACAATCACCACACTTCCGGTATTAAAACTGACCAATCACAACAAGCGACACAATCACTTCCGCTTCGAATCTGTCAATCAACTTGAAGTATTTCTGACTTCCGTGGCCCCCAACTGGCAGAGACATAGCGCGAAAGGGGGTAGTTTAAAACAACGCCAAAATATCGCATACTTTCTGGGTGTTTGGGCTAAATGAGATTAGATATATGAAGCCTAATCCTTCTTCTTCTCACAGAGCAATTTTCGGCAAATTACGATGTAAAGTTCCCCTCGAAGTAATGCGAAATTCGAAATGCTGTGATTTAAGTTTCATCCCTTGTCACTTTATTAGATCACCCAGCAGGCTCCGAGCGATTTCCGTAATCTCGGTTCCAGACCTCGCACTAGCAGACCGCGCAATTTACCGCGCGCGGGTATGGCGGCCACAAAAACACAACACGCGTGAAAAAGGTAATTTGATCTTTTACTCATATTCTAAACGGATGTGAGGGCTCCCTGTGACTCGATGGAGACACAGAACTAGCGCGCGCTGTTGACGTAGTGATGGCGCGAGCAAAGAGAATTTACATTTTGATAATCAAATTAACAAGTTGTTTTCCTTTTTCTTGTCGTGGTGTTCTCTAAAAGAAAAAGAAAACATGTTCTCCGTTTTTCTATCGTTTTTCTATCGAGTTATACAAAAACTTCCACTCGTGTTTGTATAGACCCTTTGCATAAATGGCGTCTAAATTTGAATAACAATGCTTGGTACATCCATAGCCTCAGACTCATGTGAAATTTCCTTTGTCTTGAAACATGAACGTAAGGCTAAGGATGTACCAAGTATTGTTATTCAAATTTAGGCGTCATTTATGCAACGGGTCTATAACTCGATAGAAACAAGGTATATGGTTTCTATTTCTTAATAATCAATAAGGATTAATATCAATCTAATTATTATTAGTAGAATTCTACTAGTATACTGATGCAAATGCTGTAATCTGATTGGCTGAGCCATTACACACTATCAGCCATTAGTGTGCAGTGGCTGGAGCTCGTCTACGAAATGGCGACGTTTTTTCGTTTTACCAAAGTTTTGGAGGAAAATTTTGATGAAAATGGATAATCAAAATCCTGAGAAGACTAAACGAAGGACACTTACGGTTTCTTGACTTAAAAGATGTTGAAATTATTGAAAAAATGATGCGCGCGTGTGCACGACTTCAATTTTAAATACCACCTCAATCCGGGCGATCTTTTTAAGGTGCAAAGTTTAATAATACGTCGAGAAATAATTGGAAACCGTTATTTGAAGTAAACTTTAATAAGAATTCTACTAAAACAATTAGATTATTCGCTCTCGATTTCTACGAGGTGATAGTTGATTCGGCCTTCGGCCTCATCAACTATCACCTCGTAGAAATCGAGAGCGAATAATCTAATTGTTAATTATTCCTAATTGATTAACGCACGGCTAAAACCTCAGTAATAGATTATAATAATCTATTACTGGTTGATAATAATCTATTACAGGATTATAGTAATCTATTAATGGATTATAATAATCATTAAAATTAATATTAATTCGATTAATATTGATCCGAGTTGTCCTGTAAGAATAAACAAATTCCGATCTTGATCGCTTTCTTCTTCCGAATTTCGACCGGAAGCGAACTTAATATGTAAGCGGCTTTTGGGAATCGAGAGCTATACTCAAAAGACAATAATTTATTTTTAAATTAAAATGAACTTATCTTGGAAACATTGCTATGAACGACATGAAGGAAACATGGCACAATTCGTCATGAATGTTACAGCGCGATGCTGAGGCAGGTCACAGTCAAATGATCGGTAATGTCGAGGACCACCGACTAATCAACCCGAAAGAGGCTGTTGTTACAGCGAAACTAGTTTTGTGAATTTAAAAGTGTGTTGAAAGTATTTTAAATTTTTCTTTCAAGTGCAAAAGAGGTGAACTTATCTGTCCTTATCTACAATTCTTAAGCTTCCAAGAAAGATAGTCTTTTGTTGTTAAGCGGCGCCAAAGTATCCTGGTCATTTGGGAGGTACCGATGCCTTAAAAACAAAGCCATCTGAGAACTTATCACTTCAAATTCTTATCGATTCTTAGCCTGTGTAGCTAGCTGGACTCGCGAGCGAGTAATTTTTGTCCGCACTTCTGATGCCATTTTATTTCGTTGAGGAGATGTAGCTTATTTCTGCCAACTTTTCCTCATCACCAATCCCTTCGCGGCTTCGCCGTTCGCGTTTAATTTACCGTAAGCTGCAACAAATTTTTCTGTATTCAGAAACTCACAGACAAGAATCACTCGTAAGTTATTTAGTTTACTGCGTTTCAGATTTAAATAAATAATAAGAGGTAGAACCCATCGAAACTCTTCCCGGCTTTGTTTTAAGGACTGCACCATTACACGAACAAATATTCATCAACCCAGGAGCCCATCCTGATCAACCTCATAAACAAGCTTTATTCCGTGGGATGCCTGTGGCAGGCCACGGTAAGTTTTCGGTAGGGTTTCTTTTTTCTTCGTCGACGCAAAACGGCAAATTTGATTGACAGCTGAAACTATTTTTATTTCCAAACATTCTGCGAGTCTGCGACTCTCGCAAGGACTGTAATTTCCAGAAGCATTGTGCGATTCTGGCAAGGAACGTTCTGCGATTCTGCGATTCCCGCAAGGACAGGAAATAAACAGAAGGTAAGACATTTTAGAAGGCATTTCGACGTTGTGTATTGAAGTGAACAACATCCGCGTTCCGTGTTACGCATCGAAGCAACGAGTTCACTGATCACTCAGCCTGCCAAACTACGAGTTCGGCAACCAGACCCGGCTGCGTGTTCATCCGGCCTACGTGCTTAACGCTTAGGCTAAGTAAGAAGTTTGAACCAACTTTGACACAAGATATGCATTGCATCAGTGTATTCACAAATCAAGGATTGATTCCATCACGGAAAACATCGACAACAATCATTTCAAAAAGTGGCTCAAGTACTTGGTGGTTTGCAATTGAAGACATTTAAGCCTCGAGAGTTTTACTCTATCGAAATTTTCTCAGTTCATTCAATCCATGAGTCGACAATCATGCTACGTGATTTGTAAAGTTTTGTGTATTCTTGCTAACATATATTGAGCTTGCCTGTTTACCAGAACGCACATGTAAATAGTGTTTGCGAGAAGGTTTATTCCATTCGATGTTTATTTTATTTTCAGTGTTCCACCGTTAACATTTATAAATACAAAGGGAAATAAGTGTTAAGAAGAATTCCGCATGCTTCTGACTGGGATGGATTGAAACTTTGATCCTTTCGCTATTTTGAATAATCACGCACACATTAATCAATAGCGAAGCGCGCGAGTGACGTCATGACTCAGACAAGACTCAGACAAAAAAACTGGAATGGTGGATGATTTTGAAGATTTCTTTAAGAGCAAAAGCCCATGGTCCTAAAACACTTGTGAAACAAAAATTTCGCTTATATTCCCTGACTGAGTCTCGCGGGGAATTCAGTGATTTGCATTCTATTTTTAGACTTCGCGCGCTTCGCTATTGGAATATACCAGTTGCGTTACGGTGCGTTACGTTTTTCTCTCACACAAAGTGAGCCTACTTCAGTTCTTCTCTCATACAAAAGAGCTTCTTATTATATAACAGACAATCAGTATTTTAGCCTCTTAATATTTTGGCAGATTCGTTACGTTCATTGACGGAAATACAGCCCTTCACAATATTTTAGTCTTCAATTGCAAAGAATTAAAACGTTGCGTTACCATTCATGTCTTCAGATCTTCTAGCAGTTCTCACGATCTCAACGTAAGAGAAATGGTCTAAAAACAAATTCCAGTTTTCACGCTGCAAGATTACTTCTGCCAGTTTTGATGCCGCTTCTAAACACCATACACTCTCGTTCCATCTTGTAGATCACCTGTAAAGAGGAAATAGGAGCCGGGGAATTGAAGGAGACTCTGCTCGCACACTAACTTGCCGCCGGCCTACACTATTTTCCACTACAAGCACAGTGACCGTTTCTTCAACAGGCTTTTCCTCAGTGATTTTTATGGCCGAGCTAACTGATTAATCGAGGCACTTTACTTAACTTCAGAATTCATTCTAATGCTACGCTCCCCAGCCCGAGCATCCCACGGAATCGCCTTTTGGCGTCTTGTTAATTTTACTGTCGGCTTCAATCCAATGGAAAATCGCCAAATTCTGGAATGGTCCTTTTATGTGCACTGGTCAGCTGTTTAGCAAAGAAGTAAACAAGAAGCGAATGCCCTAGCTAAAAACGAAAAACAGCCAAGTTATTTTTACTCCGAGTAAAAATAGTTACTATCTCTTTTCTTCGTGTTTTGTTTAGTTACTAAGCGGCTGCTTTGACCAAAAATGAAGAGCCAAATTCAATCGTAAGAAAACTTTTACCTTCTGTCGACTTATCATTTTCATAGGTTTTCATGTCCGTTCCTTTTATAAAATGCGATAATTATGGTGATTTATCAAGATCAGGCGTCATGCCACGTAAGAACAGAAACAAACAGAGATATAGACAAACAGACAGAAATTGACGACGCTGGAAAATATGCCGTTTCAAGAAGTGTTTGATTTAATTAAAGATACTGTTGACGAAGGTTATTGGTAGCTACTTGCACATTTGCCGAAATGTCATAGTCATGGTCATTGATTTTTCTTGGAGAATAGTCATAGTTAAGGTTGTTGTTTGTTTCATCACTGGAGCACTGTAGATTCCAAAACTGTGGCAATTGTTTCTTATTTAGTGTCCTGTCAGTAGGTTCGATTTCCACCGTTCACTCGAGTCCAGTCTACTTTCCTCCATGAGAGATCACATCCTCTTTCCTCAAACAGCGGTGGGGAATCCAGCCCAATGCGTCAAAATTATTTACCATTTTAACTCTGAATGAGTGAGCTAATTAGCCGACTTGATTGCGTCGTCCAGTCCTCACTGACTCTCTCTCTGCTAGATTTGTACTTGGTCGGCACACCAAGGCACGGTTTGTCGGCTCTTTCTAAGAGAACGGCATTTTGCATGGGTGGTTGGAAGTCTCATTAAATCTTCCTCTGATAACGTTAAAAAGATTTCCACCAGTCCAGAAAGCTATTGGCACTGCATTTACAACAGCTACCAAGATATGTCTTTTCCATTTACTTCGCCAAATAGCCATGACTGCCATATTCTGATAGCGAGTCTCGATCGCTAGAGAGACGCTGGTGAAAAACCACTCGATCACCAGTTGAACTGAAGTGTCGATAGCAAAAGACTGCAGCAACTTTAACAGGGAATCGTTTTCTAAGTACATATATTGATACAGGTACAAAAATCCATTAACAGACATGACCGCGGTTGATTCAGACAACATGCTCATGATAGCGATATCAGCCATTAGTCTCTCACGGCGAGGAGTACGAAAACTTCCCCACGAAGCTGATGTTCTTTTCCAAATCACGTGACAAATGTGATCAATCACGACCATGGTGCTTCGTTCTACGACTTCTGCCGCGCCGTGAATTATTCCAAGAATGGCAATAGATTGTAAACTTTCAAGATCTGCTTGTAAAACCCGAAACATGACCGCTGACATATAATACAACGGCGCTAGCAAGACATACGAGTATCCCGGATGAGTGATGTTCCATAACCGCTGAACACAAATTCGCGAGATGACTTTAAGCGCAACTCCAATGAGAGGAGAGTAGATTGCGATTAACAGTTTACCTTCTTTGTCTTTTTGGTTATACGCTGGGTAAATAAAAATTACGATTATAAAAGCTACAATGAAGGTAAAACATTGTGGAATTGTCATTTTAAAAATCAGAGTTGCCAATTTTACCCCTCGTAAGTTAAACGACACTGTGACGAGATAAATCTGTAAACAGATAGTAACAATAAAGAAAGTGTAAAGCGGAACTCTATATAAAGCAGACATGTGGTAAAATGGTTTTCCTAGAGCTTGGAGAATAACTCGGTAAAGTGCATCAAAACTGAAGATAATACAAGAAACAAGGATGAGTTTTGTTTTAAGCCCTTTCAACTGATATGGGCGGAAGAGGAGTAATAGATCCACGAAAGTCCAGGCGTAAAACAAACCGCAAGCAATTAAATCAGAAATTGTTATTGTCCATTGCACACGAACGGGAATTGATTTCAGTGGTAAATAACGACAGTTAAATAAAGTTTTATAACCCAGATATGTGGTCATTATGAATACTATACCGATAATGGTAGCAGTTAGTAGTGAAATTAATGCTCCAATACACATTGATTTCGAAACTGTACGGAGAGCGGATGGTCTGAGTCGCTTCCAAGCCATTGCTCTATCTTCATTTTGTTGATCTTCGTGTGTTTCTTCGTTTTCTTCTATGGAGCACGCATTTATAACCCTTATATGAAGTTGGCTAAACGATAGATATCTCGTGGCTTTTCTGTCGCTGTATTCTTGGTAAATAAGCTCGTCAACAGGAAGATAATTCCATTCCCGACCTGTGCTATGTAGAGGATCGTAGCCAAAAGACTCTGCCGTGTATTCAGGTTCTTGTGGGTTGTAGTGCTCTGTTACTTCCCGAGTGAATCTGAACACTATATGGCCGAAAATTTCCATCAGTGTACTGCTGCTCATCTTCATTCGAGTTGGGTCACAAACAACGCAGTGATTTGATCAATCTAGAGAGAGTGGTCTGCTTTTTATTGACTCTCTAAGGTCCCACGCCAAATATTGTGTGGTTTCTCCAAAAATCTTGTTGATGCACGGCCATGTAGTGATGTCTTGAGCTATGTCAGCTTGGAGTAGATTTCACTTCAGCTGAAAGTTGGTTTTTTCACTTTGTTTTTTACTTTGCTCCTGGTAATGAATTTTTGTAAATGTTTTAAAAGGAAAATCGACGATAGAAACGTTACGTGACGTTTGGACGACTTTACTTCATCA
>JAHPZR010003262.1:0-15104 GCA_019787425.1 Platygyra sinensis | reverse complement strand
GAGAAAATCCAGCACATTTCTGTCCCTTGTTCTAAAACAGCAATCCATAAAAGTAGTGAAGCCTTCTAGCGTCAGGCCCTTGCTTGTAAAGAGAAAAGCTTATGTTCTGTTCTTGTCGAAATGTAAATATGGCGTTTGATGTCGACTTCATTTCTGTGTCACGTAATGGTCAATTGATGGGATTTTGTCACGCATTGCCAAAAATTTAATAAGACGTTCAAAGCAAACAATTGTTATTTGAAAGGTTGTCTAAAGAAAAGAACTTGTTGTTTAGCTGGGCTGTCTAACGAAGAGATATCGCGCAATTCAATCATAGTCAAACTGTGACAATGGACTAGCGCCTACAAAGCTGCAGTAACGACAGTAACGACAGTAACGTTTAATCTTTATCCCATCTGCAACATTATGTGCACAGAAGTTTCCTCTTCAATGATTTTAACAAGGAAAACAAAACTGGTACTTATTCGTTTTAAACAAGTTCATTTTCCATTGGAGTCGTTAGCTTTTCAATGCATATCACACTTGTGCTAGAAATTGTTTGTTTACATTTCCATACAGCCATTCTTTTACGTTATTTTGTGGTCTTACGTTTCAGTGTCGGAGTTCTGCAAAAAAAAAAAAAAAAACCTTTCATGCAATGATTTCAAACAGAAAAAAAAGACTGATATGATGTAATCCATACGCTAAAACTACTCATGCATTTCTCTCAGAACATAGTCTTATTTTTTTAACCTAGCGGTGTAAAGCCGATCGATTACGTGCTTTGTGTCACGCGCCACGAGAGAAGTGATAAAACTGATCAAATTGTCACGTACTGAGAGTGTACAAAAAACCTAAAAAATGTTTATCCATTTACGTCGTTTCATTGCAAAAAATTATATTTAGAAGAAGCGGCATTTCATAACGTGAATTTAGTCTTTTAGCTTTTTGAGAATATTTTATCTCTGTGACGAGATGAATCCCACAGAGGCATGGTTTGTTTTCGCATTGTACTGATGTACGCAGCAGCTCATAACGTTTTGCAGAATTTTTTTTCAGAATTTCTCTTTTGACGGATAAAGATTAGTTTCTAGCTGTAAAGTAGAGTTCAGTCTGAATACGAGCCTAGTGGCTCATCAGGCCGGAGTTTATCCCGGTTTCTGTAGCATTAAGCGACTGGGAGTATTACTATTTCTACTCCCCTCTGGATTGGATGCCAAGCCATCGCAGGGTTACCCCCAGCATGAGGTTTGCCGGTACCCATTTATACACCTGGGTGGAGACACTGTGAGAGTAAAATGACCTGCCCAAGAACACAACGCAATGCGGCCCCGGGCCAATGCTCAAACCCAGACCGCTCCATCCGGCATGTGGCCACCCGCCTCCCATCGATGCTACAATAATTGCATCAAACAAAATTAATGCCCAAACATTGGTGAGCAAGTTTGTGACGTAGACGATTACTATTACAAAAGAATAACCCATTTCAAACACCCTTCATTTTACATTCATGGGTTTGTATCTCAAGAATGACTCCAGTAACATTTTTTGTCAAATTCTAATCATTACATCCAGTTTTACATTTTTGGCAACGTCCTGAACATTCTAAAGTAGAATTGGTACTTCTGAGGGGTCACGTGACATGCCACGTGACGTTAAACGCATAAAAGCCATTATTTGAGAAATTGGTGGCGGTTTTTAGTAATATCATCCTGCAAAAACGTGGTTTAGATGCAGGTCAATTATTTCCATCCTCTCATGTTTGGAATGACAGTCTCTTTTTCACAAAAAAAATTTATAGGGTTAAAGGTAAAAGGTCGTCTTTTTCAACAAAATTCGACTTTTGATTATTTATCTCCTAAAATCGAACCAAGGAAGATCATTCCAGACGTAGCAAGCTCAAGTAAATTAAGGCATGGGCCTTAGCTGGACCCAAATTATTGCACAAAAAAGGAAGGGGGTGGTCTAACTTTTGAAGGTTTAGTAATAACAACCTAAGACTTTCGCAGACTACTAACGTCACAAAAGTTTTTGTATTGATGTGTATTATGTATGCAAATGAGGTCACGTGACTTGTTACAGCCACAAAACTCGAACTAAAAAACGGCAACAGTTTATGCTAAAATTTATTTCGCTTCGCTACAATTAGATTAGTCAAAATGGTTAAAGAAATCGAACTGTGCTTGGCCTTTGTTAAATATGTCTTTAGTTTTGGAATTTGTACTAGTGCCCAGTCCCCCGTGGAAAAGGATCTCTTTTTTCGGACATTTAGTTAGAATTACCTTGAAATGTCGAAGCACAGAAATGATGTACTCAATAGTGTTAACATGATAAAGGTTAATTCAACCACCAGAAAATGATAAAAAGTGTTGCCGTTTAGCTGAAAAGATTTCTGTGCTAAAAATAACTTTAACATGTCACGTGATAATATATCATTTTATAGAGTGGTTAAGGTTTCACATCTTATTGCTGTTAACAATGTTCCAAAGTTATTTCGTGTTATATAAAATGGATATATAGTTAGACCGCCCCCTCACTTTATTTTCATAAAACAGATTTGGGCCCAGGCCTTAATTCACCTGAGAGGTAGACAATTTCAATTTGCATCGAAAACGCTCATTTATTGATCAATAGACTGAAAATTCGCCATCCGGCAATTCGCCGATTTACCAAATTTTAACAAAATAATCACGTGACGTGCCACGTGGTCAAAATAATATGTTACGGCAAGGCAGAACGCCGAGTTTTATAATCAGGGAAAAGTTCAGCTTGGTAAACAAAATATACCTGTCCAACCATATTTCTACTTTAAATTCCTGACCCAGTCCTTAAACTGATTGAGTCATGATTGTAAACAAAATGCCCAATGCCAAGCCAGGGTGAAAAACACACCCTATTTCACTCCAATGTGTATAAAATTTACACCTTTTTCAGATAAACAGCCCAAAAGCCACACCCTTTGGGGCCGCCCATACCTCTGATAGCCCATACAGCGGAGTAATCCCATCCCCTGCCCCTTCCGAGCCCAGAACACATAAATGCACCGTTTGTCCGCCGGGAAATTTCCGCGCCATATTTTACGGGTCACGTTTGGATCCTTTTGGCTTTAAAATATTTTTTTTGCTTTGAATCTCATTGAATTTTTCTTTTTATTATTCTTTAAACCATTTTTGGCAATGCGTGACAAAAATCCTTTCAAGTGACTATTACGTGACAGACAAATTAGGTCCACTTCGGACGTTACCATTTAAGCATGCAACATGCGCGAGGATTGGAACAGCACGTGAGTATTTCGTTTTAGCAAGCAAGGGACTGACGGCTTCGCTACTTTTATGGATTGCTGTTTAAGAACAAGGGCTAGCAATGAGGTTAGGAATGAGGTGGATTATTTTGGAGGCATTGAGGATGTACTTTGTCGAACTCCACTCATCGCAATGGTTATCGTGTAGGATTCTGAATACGCCAGCACTAATATTTGAATGTAATTACAGAAGGTGAGCTAAACATGACTTTTCTACCATAGTTAAGTCCGAATACCGAGGAAATCAAATTCAAGAAGACATTTTCAGGTTCCTTTTGATTATCTGGTCACAGGCACTTGCCTATTGTTTTCGTTTTCTAGCAGGTTAGTGTTGTGATTATCACGATTTTGAGAGCGTTAGTACTCAACGCTGATGTAAAGCCCGAAAATAATTTTTATACCAGCTTTTACACTGACATTTTGTCTTTCGAAACGTCAAAATCTTAGGTGTTTTGGTGTTTTACCGGGTAGCGAATTTGCCGTTTGAAAAAGTGTGCACAATTAAGAATTTTTAGGAAGTGAATTTTACTGATTTTAAGCGGCTCGTCGTCGCCTTGAAAATTAACCCACAGAAGTATAATTGGCCTCAAAAGACTTGTAAACTCCTCAAAAATAAATTTCCAGGCTCAAACTGGAGTGTTATTTTGATGGGGATTAAACAGAGCGAAATTTATGATAAGGTATTAGTCACTGAATTTTGCGTGTTTTTGACCAGACGTAGAACCGCAACGGATTTTTGATTTTTTAGCGGGTTTAAAAAAATATTTCAAGAAAAAAATCACACCACGTTTCTAGGCTTACCATAGGCTATCTCTGGGAAGAGTATGAAAAATTTTGATTTTTCATCATGTGCCACGACTGGCTCGGTCCTACTGGACATTCCCTCTTAATAGTTTATTGTTGATCAGAATTCGTTGATCATTTCCTTTTGCAAACTTGGTGGCTCCTAAAGGAGCTCGATCAACAAGTACAGAGGTAGTCCGCTCTGTCCGCTCGCACGACGATTCAGAGCGTTGTGCCATCCCTCTATGTCGTTATTCGTTCTGATGGCCTGCTGATACACGCTCCAGTTTCTCGGGGGGAACACCGTGCTCTCAATCCACTGCCGTCTAATGTAAGTCACGAGGTTCTGGATTTACACTCTACAAATAAAGCCCTGAATGGTTTAAAAAGTTATGAGTATGAACGGCCTTTCATCCGTTAACGCAAATGTATAAGAAAAAAGTTTTATAGCCCGTTTACACTCTACAAATAAAGCCGTGAATGGTTTAAAAAGTTTTCAAGTACGAACGGCCTTCAATCCATTAACGCAAATGTATAAGAAAAAAGTTTTATAGCCGGTTTACACTCTACAAATAAAACCGTGAATGGTTTAAAAAGTTTTTAAGTACGAACGGCCTTCAATCCATTTAAGAAAAGTCTTCAAGTGCGAACGGCGTTCAATCCATAATACGGACTTTGCTGCTATTTCAACTGAATGGCTCTTTAACTACGCGAATTACCAACTACGCAAATGTTTAATAAAAAGGTGTTACAGCCGGTTCATACTCAACAAATACAATCCGTAGATTGTTTAGAAGGTTTTGAAATACAGCCTCAACCAGCGTATTAAAATGGCGTGGGAGAGAGAGATTGGGGCGAGTGAAACAGACATTTACAAGCCAAAACGAACCATTCGTCTTGGATATCTTCTTTTGGTAAGTTGTAAATATATTTCAGATTCATTTCACAAAGTATTTTGGACGTTGGCGAAACGACTTATAAGCGTTGGCGAACTGACCTTGGACGTTGGCGAAACGACTTCAGACGTTGGCGAACTGACACGTTGGCGAAACGACCGGTTACCTTACATGTATGTCAAAGGATGATCATTAGTTATCACAACTGCATTTACGTTCCAACATGAATATTTGATAACCATACTGTAGAGAACATGGAGTTGTTGCAAGAGCTAGTACATTACAAATCCCTAAACATTGAGAAGAATTGTAAAGAAGACATAATCCGCTTCATCAGTCTATTGTGTTTGTGATGAAACTCCCAATTTTTTCAATGCCTGCATGTGCAACAAATAATAGAAAAACTGTTATAACATGTTGTTCTAATTTTGTTTGAACAACTATCTTTCTCTGAATCTTCAGAGCATGGTAAATAACAGCGAAACAATAGTCTTTTGGAAGTTTGTACATTTTGTTACATTGTTGCAAAAAAAGATCAGCTCGAAAGGCAGAGGAATTCTTACAAAATAAACGCTGCACAAAGCTCACGTCATTCGGTTCCCGTATGCCGTTCGAAAGCTAAATGCACATGAAATGTGAAAATTTCGACAGAGACGGTACCAGTTTTTCTTCTTAAAATAAGACCACGCATTTTTGTAGGAGAAATAAACTGGATAGAGCAAAAGACAAGTAAACAAACAATGCAATGAAAGTGCTTTGGGACTTGGGGGCCAGTGAAATAAAGAATTTTAACCAAAGTTTCTACTCAAGTTAGCCCTTGGAGACAAAAAAGGCGATTATAAAAATACCTACAAAAAAAAACAGGGAGAAAAATAGCAAAAGTCCACGTGTGTTAAAACGAAACTTTCAGAGTGTAAAAAATAGACAACTACATACCTGCATAACAGATTTGGAGAACAACAAGACGAAAGACCTTAGTGATCCACGACTGAGAAAAACTACCAAAACATCCCGAATAAAAATTTGTCGAAACCTGTTGTAAAAGAATTCTAATCGTGCAAACTGCGCATTTTTTAAAGCCTAGAGTCCCCAGCGGCTGATCATGAGGAGAAGAAGAAGAGACATGTTGTTTGAAGTAATTTACATGTAAAGCTTGGGGGCCGCCGGAAATATGTTGAACATTTACTTCAAAGTTGAGGGTAAATCAGCTAAAACTCAAAATTTCCCTATCATACAGGATCGCGTATCTGACGATCTTCTCAATATACAACCCCATGTTTCAAAACAATAAAGCTTCAACATCTCAAGACTAACCTTCATCGCTTGTATTCTCCAGTGAACATCTTGATCTTCGTTAAATCAAATTCCAAACTCCACTTCTTTGGACCTTTATCTCGCTCTGTTCGCACTTTGATCATTAAAATACCCTCATCCAAAGTCCCGAGAGACACTGTGAATATCCACAGTGTTAGAAATGTGTGTAAACTTGTTATAATCTTTCATTTCTCTAAACAAGATCTTTCTCGCAACGTAGATCACCCGTTTAAAAACCAGCCGCAGCGCGTTCAAGAAATGTCGAACTCAAATTGTTCCATTCATCTCGCGTATGCGCAAAACAGAATGCCCATGTGCTGCCGCCATGTTGATTTCGTGACCTCGATAAAAGAGCGTTCGTGATTCGATAAGACGATCAACCATGATGCCTTTCAGACCGTGTCCAACCTCCTCTGATAAATAATTAAATAATTCCTCATCCCACGGGCCGGTGTACATGGCGCAGTGGTCATGAACATGGCGTGGCACGCCGGCGACCCGGGATCTAACTCGCCTGGGGTAAGTTATTACGTTATAAAAAATCCGCAGTGTTACTTAATCACAGAAAAATAAAAAAACCTTTACAAATGATCGGAGAAGAGAAAATGCTTACAAACATGAACAAGTCACAGTATATAAGGCCGCCGCTTCTGCCGCTACAATCACTTCGGCCGGCTACTGAAGAAAGTGAAGAAAGAAAAAACAAGAAGAAAGAAAGTGAAGAAAGAAAAAACAAGAAGAAAGAAAGTGAAGAAAAAAAAGTGAAGAAAAAAGCTAAAAAAGTTTCCAGCAATTTGTACAAACGCAAATTCGGCCTGAAAAACCCAAAAAGTGAAGAAAGATAAAAAAAGAAAAAAAGTGAAGAAAAAAGCTAAAAACGTAAAAGAAACTAAAAAAGTGAAAAAGCTAAAGTAAAGAAGACTTGGTGATCTGACACGGTCAGTAATGAACACTTGGCAGTCACTAGCAACTGCTCCGAATAGAAGTTGTCAAGCAGTCATGGCGACCAGCGGCAGGCAAGGTTGTCCACTGGGGGGTAGGCAAGGGTGTCCACTGGGGAGTAAGGACAGTAGGGTCCGAAGCGACGAGCAGCGACGAGCAGCCGAGATCAGGGAATGCCGGGTAAAGAGCGGAGGCCGTGAGCGAAGTAGAAAACAGAGAGAGCCAACGTCTTCGAACAATATAAACGAAAAGGAGTTTAGACACAAAACAGGGATAAGATTCTGTTCAGAACACATAAGAGAGACTCACATGGGCAATGGAAAAGAGGGTAAAAGTATTTTTAAAGCCACAGAATTGTGCGAAATTATTACCTTGGTTTATATAACACTGACTTCCAGTTGTCCTAGTAAAAAATTTGCAGACAGATCAAACAAAGATAGACTAGTTGTACTAAAGAGTTTTGACACTCCAGTAGGAGTTCATGGTTTTACGCGAGCAGAGTGCTACACGGTAAAGGTCGTATACGACCAACGTAAACGACGACTTATAACAGCATATCCTACCCTTCCATGAAAACGAAGTAAAGAAACCCTTTTGTGCAATTAGGTCTTAGAAACGTTGTACAAAGCCTTGGTCGTAAAAACATTTGAATTACACCACAGGTAGCCCAAGCTCACTATTTGAGCATATATTAATATCGAAGAGTGCGGCTTAGAAAAACAATGTTCGACAACTGATATGATTATGTGAGAGATCGACCATCAGGCCTTATCCACCATATGGGAGGTCGGTTGTAAAGTTAAAAATTAATCATTCTTCGTTATAAGACATTATTTACCTATTAGAACATTACGAACTGTATATAATGCTATGGTTTACCTGTACTTGAGTTATTGTATTGTTGTATGGGCTAGTACTTATCCTTCTAGATTAGATGCTCTATACAAAGTACAAAAGAAAATTCTAAGAATTATAACTTTTTCTAAGTACCAGCAAGAAAGTAGACAATTATTCGTATCGCTTCAATTGCTAAACATATATGAGTTGAACTCTTAAACTTTAATCAAAGCATCTAGACTGGCCTGGATTGGTAAACTATTCTCTAATGGCTCATTGCCTTGGAAAGCTTACCTTAATCATTTACTTAAGGATTTTGGGGGCGAATTCTTATTTAGCTGCAACTATGATGTGGAAGAGTGTAACATTTCTTCGAAATTTTATAATGAGTTTCTTCAGTGGTGGGCAGATTTTAGAGAGTTATTTTCAACAAAGCCTCCTATGTCTAAATACATAATCTGGAACAATAAAGACATTAAGATAGATAATAAATCAATTTACTATCCTAATTATGTTAAAGCTGGAATTTTACTCTGCCACCACTTGCAATTTGACAAAGATAACCTTCAATCTTATAACAATGTAAGGTGTGTTGGAGTACAAAATACCAATTTTCTAGTGTGGACAGGGGTAAGAAGTGCGATACCTTCCCACCTGAAAATACAATGCCCAAATGGAAAAAAATTAGGACCGTTAGAATTTTTCTGTGGAGAAAGTAAGCAGTTTTATCGCTTGTTAGTGTCCATAAAAGTTAAACCTTCAAGGGGCTTTATAAAACTGAAAGAGGACTTTGACCTGGAAGATTCAACTGTTTCCAATGCTTTTCTTAATATTAAATCGTATTCATCTAAAACGTTTATTAGAAGTTTTCAGTTTAAATTATTAGCTGATATTACTTTTACAAATCAACGTCTTGCTAAGATAGGTTATGTCCCGAATGATCTGTGTACCTTTTGTGAGGAAGGATCAGAAACGGTTCATCACCTATTTTATGAATGTTCTTTCTCCTATTGTTTCTGGAAACAATTTGAAAACTTCTGGTCTATGCTCTCAGGAAAGTATATAGAATTCACCTTGAAAGATGTTTTTGTCGGTAGACAAATTGGAAAATCTGACCAGTTACTAAACTATCTGTTCATTCTTGCTAAACTTCATATTTGGAATTGTCGTAAACGTAGAGTACGCCCAAATTTGGAATGCTGGAGGTGAAATACAGAACGGAAATGTATCTTGCCTCTAAGAATAACAAGGTAAAACAATTTCAGGCTAAATGGCAACTTTATATCAATGCTAGAGATATTCGTTTGGTATAATTAAATAGCTTAAGTAATGAAGGTGTTACTATTTATCTGTTATTAATTGTAGTGTGTACTTATTGCTATAAATGGAAATAAAATGTGGATAAAAAAAAAAAAAAAAAAAATGAGTTGAACTCTTACCAAATAGGCTTATTCATGTATTCATACACCAAGGGAAGCTTGCCTTGTGCCTTCTCAAACTATTTCTCACTGAACAATTCTATTCATAAACATTATACCAGGTCTTCTGAAAAATTTCATATGAAATTCACAAGAACAAATTATGGAAGATTCTCAATAAAATATAAAGGTCCTATGATTTGGAATTCCTTACCAGATGTTTTAAAGAATATTAAGTCTCTGCAAATGTTTAAAAAAGAATTAAAAACTTTTGTGTTAAATCAAAATATTGATTATTAGATCAAGTAAATCTCCTTATCTATAATATTGTTGTTTTGTGGACACAGATTTATTTGGCCACCATATATTGATATTTTATTGTTGAGTTTATGTTATTAAATAAAAGGATCTCCTTAAAAAAGCTCGAATGAGCTTGCTGAGATCTCCTGCTACTCTAAAATGTAAATTAATATACCGGTATATCACACTTGTAATAGATGAGTGGCAAATAAAAAAGTTGAAAAAAAGTTCAAAAAGTTGATATTTCTGTTCCCTCACAAAACCAGTCATATCTTATTAATAGTTTATTACTAACTTTTTGCTAGTTACAACTATCTCATTTCTAGTTGACAGATGAAAATCACTATCTTTTTGATATCCAAGTGATTTTGTAGATAGTGGATAGCTATACTAAGCCTGCCTTAAAGCTAACTGATACCTATCTATCACATAGTTAGAAAATAGATAGACTATCTAAAAACTAGTTTTTTGTGTAGATAGTCAAAAGATAGCCTATCTTTTCACTAACTTATCTATTCAAAAACCACCTCTACTCTAGTATGCCAAAATTGGGCTATCTTAAAACAATCTTTAAATTGTAAAATAAATCACTATTCTACCCAAAAGCTATCTTTGTCAGAAATAGCAAAAAGATAGCCTATCTGAAAACTATCCATCACTCGTGTACCACTTTGATAGTCTACCTACAAACTATCTTTGTCACAGATAGCAAAAAGATAGCCTATCTGAAAACTATCCATCACTCATGTAGCACTTTGATAGTCTACCTAAAAACTATCTTTGTCAGAGATAGCAAAAAGATAGCCTATCTGAAAACTATCCATCACTCATGTAGCACTTTGATAACCTACCTAAAAACTATCTTTTTCAGAGATAGCAAAAAGATAGCCTATCTGAAAACTATCCATCACTCATGTAGCACTTTGATAATCTACCCCAAAGCTATCTTTGTCAGAGATAGCAAAAAGATAGCCCATCTGAAAGCTATCCATCACTCATGTAGCACTTTGATAACCTAAAGCTTAACCCCAAAGCTATCTTTGTCAGAGATAGCAAAAAGATAGCCCATCTGAAAGCTATCCATCACTCATGTAGCACTTTGATAACCTACCTAAAAACTATCTTTTTCAGAGATAGCAAAAAGATAGCCTATCTGAAAATTACTTATCATTCTTGTACAAATATTTGATATAACTATATAAAATTAAAACCCACAAGTTACCTTAATAGATAAAGAGTTTAAAGACAGTGGCCTTTGCCACAGATAGTGAAAGCTTGCTGTCCCAGATGGCACCTTGAAAACTGGTAATTAGTTACATCATTTTGTCCATTGAGATAATGAAATCTCTGCATACAGTACAAATATATTTTAAGAATATAACTGGTAGTCTTACTAAGCTACATATAGCTTATCATTGCTACTACATTGCACACTCGTGCCTCATGAAGTTTTAATCCAAAATAATGCATGCGCAGATGAAAAAAATACCTGTTCTGAATTAACTTTAACAAAACTTTGCATATGTCTTCCTAAAACCTGGTTTGAAACACTTTACAGGTATTTCAATAAAATTTAGCAATATATATATTGTTTAATTTCTGCATCAAGCAACTTACTTTCCTGGTCAGAAGGATTGTCACTTACATGTACTTGTATATGTAAAACTGTACCCCTTACATAAAATCATCATATTGCTATCTGACATAGCTATATGTAATCTGCAAAAGCTAGATATTGGGACGAAGCTCAGTCTCTTTCGTAACTGTTAGGAAGGTGGCAAACCCAAGTTCCTGTGGACACATTCACACAGACACATTTCTCTTGTATGGCACTGATGGCCACTGCCACCAGCCTGTCTGTTGGTTTCACTCTCACAATGTGCTTTACAGCATGAATACAAGGCTGTTCAAGGTGCTTATCCAGAATATCGATAATAGCCCAGTAACTGGCTCTATTTTCGCACTGGCAATGCTTTTCTGTACATGCGACACCCTTGCAACCTTCAGCAGCTTTAACGTATGTCTTAATGAAACCATACATCAGTGTGTCACTCAACTTAAATGTAACAGTAAAATTATTTCGAGCAGTAACACGCTTGTATCTTGCACACTGATATACAACTCCATCAATCTGACAACGAAAAAACACCCACTGCTTTTCACAATTTCCTTTCTTGCTAAGTATGGCAATTTCAGGCTCACTTAAATGAGAAGAATTAGCCCACACTCGTGTTAGACCTCCCAGAACATAAACACCAGGTTCAATTTCTTCTTGAATTTTTCTGCAAAGAAAATAATAAGGTTTGAGCCATGCAGTTAGAATGAATTATTAATTATGTCTTCACTCTGTTAGATGGGCATGATCTTTTTTGTTTTGAGAAAAAATTCTCTATTGAAACATGCCTTTGATATCATAGGGTTCTAGCTAAGGAAACACAAAAAGCAACTCATTGACAAGACAAAGTGGTTAGCATGGCCTAGACAGCTTTAAGTTTACTAAGTCTTTCATGTCAAATTTCAGCCTGTAGATTTACAGTTTTCAGCTGATCAAATTAGGTTGGACCTGGCCCAGAGGAATTAGATTAGACGGACAACTGTAGGCCTGCCTGGCAGCCTTTTTCTTGTTGGTTATTGAGTCCGATGAAAAATAACAAACAGGGGAAGATCATCAGAAACACATGTACAATATAGGAAATTGAATGACCAGACAACTTTGAGGACTCTTCACAATGAAAGTAAGGCCCCCTATTATAATGGCACTCATTATGTTATCAATATTTAAGCCAACTGCTTGTTATGCAACTTTCCTTGGAAAAAATCAAGACTTGAATAGTTATTACTGATTCATTTAAGGAGAATTGAGTTGCAAGCGCAGTGCAGATATTTCATAGTTACATGTAACCTGTACCTGTTATAGTGTTGTTTGTCAATCAAATGAGAATAAAGCAATTTTGCTCTGGGGCTGTGGATCTCACTGGCCAGTTCTGGAAGCTTTTGCAGAGTTGAAACAGATTGCAATATCTGTAACCAAGAAATGCATCAGATCCACGATTACAAGTTAACATTATTATATCTCATTAATTATTTGATTTACTATTTTCATTATTTGATTTACAGAGCTCATTATTTTCATTTTGTTTGACCAAGCTAGAGCAATTTAATTGTCCATCACAACCTTGCCTGATATTAACTGCCAATCAAAAATAAAACATTCACATGGCACTCAGTTTCAAGAGGGTATACATGTAGCAACTGACCAAAAAGTGGAGGGGGAATCTATCAACCTATATGTAACATGTACAGTTATAGCTATAGCATTTACATGTAGCTAAGTTAGCTGGACAAAACATTCATTTAATTCATTATTACATGTACCTGTCCATTAACATTTTGTGTTCCATGAAACAAATCCCTAAAGTCACCACTCAAATCTTCAAAAAAGAAGCATGAATGGGTCCATAGTGGGCCCAAGTTCTCCACATCACTTTTCAGATGAAGCAGTTGTCATGCACATTGTAGGTCATAAACTGATCACCTGAAACAAACCATTTCACAAACTTAAATTATGTCAGTATGTAACTAAGTGCAGATTTCCTTACACAATAAAAATGAAGTCTTTGCTTATAGGTTCAAACCAGGGTAAGTTTTACTATCTATAAATTTAATGGTGAAAGTTTCTATTAGCTGTTTTCCAGTAAAAGTGGTCACAGGGCTGTACAAGTACATGTAAGCTTTAGGTACAGATTTGCTCCGACCTGTGTCAAAAATAACGCTCTGCTGAACATGTAGTATATACGTGTATGCACTAACCATATAATGTTGAGGATTGAGCAACAAACAACTTTAGGAAACCACCAGCATCATTCAAGTCAATATTAGAAGATATTGATGAGCTTAACATGTACAGTCGATGCACTCCCCCAACAAGAAGCATTAAGTGGTCCAAATAGCACTTGGGCAAGACGTTATGGAGGAGAGGGATAGCATAGTATAGAAGGAAGCTCTTCATTTCAGATGCTGTCAAAAATTACAAACCATATTTTACAAACATTATAATTATTCAGATGGATACCACCAATGAAATGCTTCAAATATCAGATTCAGACCACCCCCTCGATTTGGTCTGAAATTAGTGCCACTGCCCCAATTTTGACACGTCAGGGAAAAAAAGCGTAAAGTATTTTTTTGTTTTCTAAATAGAGAGTGGTATAATGTAAAATGTTTCGTATATGGCAAATAAAAAATGAAAAAATGAATGAAAAAATTAACTGATACTCCCAGGTGCAAACAACACCTAGTAAACGTTAAGCCTAAAATAATTGTGAATGTCATCATGAATGTCATTTTGTGCCTGAAGAAAGACGAACAAAACTGACACCATTTCCAACCTATTTGGTACCCATCTAATTTTTCTGAACAGATTGCCAGAGATTTCGTTCAAAATTAGTTTTTGAATTTTCTTGGTTATATCCCGTTGTCGATTTTCTCTTCTCTTTGCCCTTGGCTAGGTAATGAATTTACATTGTAAAAGTTAACAAAGGGAAATGGGTAAGAAGCCCGATAAACATCAAAGAAGCAAACAAACAGGCTAAGATCTATGTTGGAGGGGCCTTGACCCTGCACATCTTTTGTTTTATGTTCACTGACTATGCATGAATTACATAATCGCAATGCTTTTATTAGGTAGCTGTGTGATCACACATAACCACCTTTTGTATTCTGCCAGGTTTTGGGCAGAGTCAATCCCCAAAATAGCCAACATACAACAAAGACCTTTGCCTGGTTTCTCAACTATTGCCCTCTGTTAACTATGGTTGAGTGATATGAATCATCCTCTGGTGATTGAGTACAGCATATGAAGGTTAACATTAAGGTGCACTTGGGAAAGAGAACATGTACTAAATACAAAGTGTAGGGTAATCACGCATTTATCCTTTTGCTTCGGTTTAACAGGAAATCGACCAGGTCCATTCCCTTACACTCAGCGAAACAAACCCGGAAAAACTATTCAGTCCGTGATTCCATGGATATTAAAGCATTCCTGCATGCGTAATTACTTGCAACATATGTACAACAGTAGTATAGAGGTGAGGAGTACGAGCGCAGACTAATCTCAGAGGGGTAAAAAGGTGTAATAAAATTGTCTATCAATTTTTTACAGCTTGCTTTGAAAAGGTTTAAAAAATAGCCAAGTGAAAAGGTTTAAAAATAGCCTTGTGAAATGGTTTTAAAAATAGCCATGCGAAAAGGTTTAAAAATAGCCAAACGAAAAGGTTTAAAAATAGCCAAGTGAAAAGGTTTAAAAATTAGCGTAAACTAAAAAAATTGTCTATC
>JAHPZR010003261.1:17500-39084 GCA_019787425.1 Platygyra sinensis | reverse complement strand
GTGTTTTTTTACCACAATATTAACGTGACATCAAGGAAATATGCCTTTTTACGAGCGGCGAGCTGAAAAAGGGCTCGCGCAAACGCATCGACGCAACCAGCGTTGTATGGACTCTTATCGACACCGGCAAATAAGCCAATCAGATCTTGCGAGATTAGCAGCAATTGTAGTAAAGTAAAGTTTCCCTCGCGCACGGTGCGACTTGTTTTTACATGCGTGATGGTCTGTGCTAAAGGTTGGGACCTGGTAATTTGTTATTGTCCGTTCTGAGCATGTGCATGCGAGTTATCCTAGACTCTCTTTTCGCCCGTACAGGTTCGTCTCCAATAGTACGCCGGAAGAAAGGAGAGTCCAAGGACTGGACTAGTACCCTGGGGGAGAGGTTGATGCGGACTTGAAATTGACAGAGCCATCAGAGAGTTTTATAAAATGGAGGGGGACTTTGAAAAGCTTCTTCGTTGCAGAATTATTGGAGCTCTTTTTGGCCTATGTACCACTTCGATCCACCTGTATCGCCATCTTGTTTGAGCATACGTGTTTGTACTTTGAGCCAGCACTAAATCTAGTAGCGATATACCAGTCAAGGCCAGAAAAAAAAAAACGGTCACGTCAGAACCCAAAAACAAACAAGGGTTGTTGTTTAGCTGTAATAATAACATAGCAGCACAGTAGTAAACCCTGCTATTATACTGAAGACACTTGGTTACCATACATAAAATACAACTTCCAGTACAGTATGATAGTTAACAATGACTTACATCATTTAGCTTACATAGCTAAGACAATACAGTTTGATGTGAAGCATATATGAAATAATTTATATTTGAACTGCGGTGCACTTGCACAATACAATTTATAATTGTGATCTTCTTTCTTCCTTTAAGTTCCACAGAGAAGGTAGCATTACTAACACCGCACCATATGTACAATAGTACGGTAAGCATATTATATCTGAACATCACCACTGTCTACATCACTCACATAAGTAGCAAACGAAGCAAATAAATCACTTCATCGGTCCAATTGGCTTGTCTGGGGAGGACCCCCCACCTTATTTCGGGCAAAAAAGCTGCCCTCCTTCCCCCCCCCCTTTGGCTAAAGGTCTGGATTCCCCAATAAACACACGTTGAAAAGATTTCTGGAAAGCAGTAATACACTTGTTTTTTGGAAGGGTCTTTCGTTCTAGACAATGAAGTTATCTTTTAGAAGTACGATAAAGCTGACGAATGTGAGTTATTTTGTCGTGTAAGCAGCTACAGACAAAAGTAAATTCCGTTAGAAGCACATATTGCAAACAGTACCTTTGCTCTATTTTGTCGAAAACACCGTATAAAATAATACTATTTCATAATGTTACTTGCTCTTTCATTTTATTGTCCACCAGTTTTAAAAGATCTTCTAAAAAGCTATAATGGATTGGTGCGACAAGAGACGAAACTTCTTAGAAACAGTTGTAAATCACGAGCTACGTAAAGTTCTTTGTTTCAGATGATCTATATTGCTGCCACGTGGATGGAATCTTCAGGTTTTGTCCGTGGTGTTTTGTTTGTTTGTTTGTTTTTTTTTTTAAATATATATATACAAGTACTAAGGAGCAGCAGGGAGCAACAGACCTTTTCGGCTTTTTCTTCTCCAGCCGGTTCGATGTTTTTAGTGGTAGGTATAGTTTGTAGTCTAATCAGAACACTGGGATGTCGGAAACAACAATAAGGTTATTTAATCCACATGAACGCGGTAATTCCACACAAGACTTCAAAACAAGCACACTCTAGGCTTGTAACTACACTTGAACTCCGTCACTCTTGTATAAACACACGGCCTGCGCCTAATAACCACGTAACCTCTCTGTTGCACTTCACAAACACGACCTCTGTCGATTACACGCGACCTTCGTCACACTTCAGTAAACACTACTGACTCACGAGATTATCCTCTTAACACTCCTGGGAAATAAAACCTCAAACACTACACCGATTCGCTTATATACTTTACAGCATAAGATTCTAGAACTTTCTGGCTAGACTAAATAAAGTAACATTACAATATAAACTATTTACAGCAGCAGACGTAAACAACTAAAAATACACTATGATGCGACACTAACTGAATATGCTAGAAGATTCGAGACGAAATTAGCATATTCGCGAATCTTCACGTAAGTCACGCAACAATTTTTCGTAACATTCTGAGCATTTAGACTTCGTTAGGACGTTCAAATAAGACGGCTAAAGAAACTTATTTAACACCTTAACTCCAAATAGGATGCGAACATTAAAATATTACCTGCAGAAAGTTAGGTGCAGTATACAACTAAAATCCCGCGTACCATACAATGTTTAAGGTGGTATGATACCCTAAAATATGGTGAGTTTCATGAAAAGCTCAATTTTTAGAAAATACAAGATTTAAGACCTTTGAACACTTGTCGAAAACATTTTGAAGTGATCTTGCTAATTTTCCTCTAGATGAGTGAGAAATTTAAGGAAAGTACACAGTGGTATAAGCTTTTTACCTAGCAACGGTTGTTTACCACAAGAAAGTGGCCCAAACTATGGATTAGTCAGTCGTAACATATATAAACAAAACTTTGTATAAAAGCTTTGAAGACATGCACAATTAGATTGGCGTAATTAGTTGTTAAAGGTCTTGCCTCGAATCATCATCACAGGCTCATTCGTTTCCGCAATCCCTTATGAAAGGGAATATTTCCAAAAACTGTAGTAACTTTTTACAAAATAGAACAACCATTGCACCCCTCCCCCAAGATCCAATGTAACCCCCCGCCCTTTATTTCTGGCTTCAGTGTTAAATGCTTAATACTTCTTGTAACAAACTTTAAGTGCATTATTCTCAAATGTGTATTTTTGTACCGACTGACTTCACGCCAACATTTCCTGTTTGCGAGATATCAAAGTAAAATCCCTGAAACTTACGCTAATGAAACATCTATAGTATCGCAATGCAATAAGCCAGAAAATCGTAACATTTTAACTTGTGTCACGTGATAAAGGATGATTTGTCCAATGAGGGTGGTATCAAATGAGGTTATTTCTTAAAAAAAGCCTTTAAAAGGCACCGAAAATAAAAACTGCCAAAACTTAGGTTCATTGGACAGAACAAAACACTTACATGCCATGCTTAATTAACAGTCAAATCTTGTTTTGTAAAAGAGCAAGAAATGTTGGCGCTAACCCTATAAAACCTACCTCAAAAGGCTCTGGCTGCCATATCAACCTTCTTGGGTACAACCTTCACTATTCATTTTGTGTTTATGAGCGTAATTCTCTACTCGCACAAATCCCATAATACATATATCTTTTACCCCCCCCCCCCCCCCAAATTTGCATAGGCATTGTTTTAGATTACTCTTGGGACATGTTCATGTCCCAGGAGAAATTGCAAACAATAAGTATGCATTATGGTATTGTGCAAGTAGTGAATAGCACACAATTGATCTTTTCTAACCAAATTTAAACAAACGTTTTGGTCCATATGTAAGGTACCATAAATTATCACCTTAATTATTGGGCTCACGGATTTAACAGGCTTTTCGGCTCTTTTCCTTTGGCAAAAATTGTTTGGATCTTTAAAGGCAAATCATGATATTCTGCTCAACCTCATTCAGAAAATAATTATTCGCAGAAATGTTTCTATACTAGAATTTGCAATCAACCTAACCTAAGGCCGATAGGGTTGGTCTGAAGCCGTACCACTTTGCATCCAAACGAATTGGTTTTTTCGTGTTCCGTTGGATTCTGAAACAAGGAAACTTTAATTTTCGACAATTATCATGTAATCATGGTAATTGTTAAATTATCCTTTTTTTGGACAAAATTCCTCGTAAAACATAATATGATAATTGTACTAATTACAGAAAAATCGTTGAAAATTGAAGTTCTTTTATTCCCAAGTACAACTGGAGTCGGCAATTCCCTTGTACCCTAATAGTTATTTACCCTAACCCAGACTAAACTGCGTAAAAACTGAAAATTAAATGAGGCTTACTTCCAGGTTGAAGCTTGATGGTAGATTTATCGAATCAGCACGATCCTATACGAGAATTCAGTTTGTCAAACAGGTGAACAAATACTGCGTTAAATAGGGTGGATTATCAGAGATATGGCAGGCATGCGATCGATAGTGTTATCAGTCAAAAAGGGCAAAGGCCAATGTTCTCCTTTTACAAGAAAAACCTGCGTGTAACGAAAGAACCTGGATTTTTTTTTGAAGTAAGCCCGTAAAGATCCATACCGGTGTTGTATATACATTTTTGAGAGGTCTTACCTCTCTTAATGGGAGAATATTTTCTCTCGCAGATTATCAGGTACCGGTACTTAAAATTTCGATTTCATCCAGGATCTCATACTACTGTATGCTCGCTAGTATAAGTCTGGCTGGGGAGAGTGAATAATTTTGTCATGATGAACTGGAAAGACGCTTCCAGACTACAAATCTGAGTGACAACTCGACTGATCATAAACCGACCTAGGCGTGTACCTGGGTTGGAATAATTTTGAATTTTGTAAAAAGAAGAGTCGACGCAAATGAAACGAAACATTCAAGTTTGGGCTACCAGTTTAAAGAAAGTAAGTCATAAACCACGAGATAGTCGAACGGGATCATTCAACAACAACAGCAACATCTTTGTTTTCTCATTTTAAATATATGCATTAAGGTAATTTCCGATCTAACACAGGGTTGCACGGAGAGCAATAGTCGTAAAATCGCGCCATTTCAATAAATAACCGTGCATGGGTTTGTATCTAGTTTGGGATCTTATCTGAAAGACTACACTAATTTTCAAGCAAAGAAAAACTCACAAAACCCAGCGTAACATGAAATTGCTTAGAACCTTGTTGTAAGACAGAGGAAAGGGGTCAGGAAAGGAACGGCGAGAGTCCAAGCTCTCCTGGATGAAATAGGATATTTGTCCGCAGGCATTATCTTTTTCAAAAAGCAAACAGTTTTCCGGAAGCGTAGCTCGAGGAAAGCTGTGAGCTCCGAGGAACAGATAATATCGAAGGACAAATAAGCGAGCATGTTTTCGCCCCAATTAAAGGTTATTGCGTTTATTATCCTGCAAGTCTTTTTCGCAACGCGCACTGTTTTAAAAATTTGGAAATATGTAACAACTATTCACCGAAGTGGATGTGGCTACCGGTGGATATCTACCTAGCCGAAAAGCGGCAAGGTAATTATCTACCACTAGCCACCGACACTGCAGTGAATAGTTGTTTATTATATACGTAAACAGTGAGATAATATACACCACAAAAAAATTAATTTGGATGATTTTTTCACTTGTCACTGATGCGAACCGGAACGCCATTTTTTTTTCCAGAGTTGCTCGAAGGTAAATAGCAAAGGATAATCGGAGTTTGACTAGCCTATCAGAGTGCGCCTTCAACGCTTTCCGCTGTTTTGGCATATCCTTATCTCGGATATCCCTCAGTTTTAGCTGGGGAATATTCGGGTACGTGACGTATTGAGACCAATCGCGCGCGAGTGAAAATATTCGATGCATTATAATTAACAATTATTCCATGAGCGCGCGTTGGATATGAGATATGAGAGTTAGCATTGCAATATTTGTCTTTATCTGTAGACTTAATATATATATATATATATATATATATATATATATATATATTATATATATATATATAACTAACTGCAGACAGTACTGTTTCGGCCTTCTGGGCCTCATCAGTGCAGTGCTGATGCTAGGATGGAGGCGAACCCATAAGGTCACCCCAAACGATCCCACACTTGTGGTATCGTCTAAGCCATGCCAGAGTGCTCAAACTAGAAAAAACTAGTGAGCATGCGCAATGGTAATAGCAATGGCTCATCCTAGTAGAGTGCTCAATTTGGACATGAAAGCAAAGCTTTGTATGCCAAAGAGCTATATCTAACTGCAGACAGTACTGTTTCGGCCTTCTGGGCCTCATCAGTGC
Organism: Platygyra sinensis; assembly: GCA_019787425.1. Classification (NCBI taxonomy): domain Eukaryota; kingdom Metazoa; phylum Cnidaria; class Anthozoa; order Scleractinia; family Merulinidae; genus Platygyra; species Platygyra sinensis. Next base: position 33,127 of record JAHPZR010003261.1, on the reverse strand, counting down.
AGTGCTGATGCTAGGATGGAGGCGAACCCATAAGGTCACCCCAAACGATCCCACACTTGTGGTATCGTCTAAGCCATGCCAGAGTGCTCAAACTAGAAAAAACTAGTGAGCATGCGCAATATATATATATATATATATATTTTTCGTTCGTATTTCTTATCTTAGGCTGTTTTCGTTTCCCTTATCTTCTTTTTTAAACATGTATTTTTAATTGTAATCAGATCACCGGTTTATACCAGCAAAATCCTTCGATTTTTGCTGATCGGTCTTGCTGTATAAATAAAGATATAATTATTATTATTGTTATTATTATTATTATTATTATTATTATTATTATTATTAGATGATAGATAGCCAACGAGGCGCTTAGCGCCGAGTTGGCTATAATCATCTCATATCCAACAAGCTCGAGTTGAATAATTGTTTTATTAAAAACGCCCCAAAAATATAGAAAACTAGACTACAATAAAAACAAAAAGGCCCAAAAAATCACGCATACGCTCGCCATTTTTGTAGATCATGGTATAATGGCTCATATACCATGATGGCTTAGCCAATGAAAACTCTCGAATTGCATTTTCCAATGATCCAGTTTTTAATAACTTAGAATATTCCCCAAGTTTCGATACTGCGCGTGTTGCAAAAAAGATTTGAAGAATAATAAACACAATAGCCTCCATTTATGGCGAAAATAACATCTCGTAGAGAGCCTAGTTCTCTCAAAGCTGAACTATACTTTCACGTTATTTCATCCCTTACCTGTTTACCAAGAAAAGCGTTTCCAGCATCTACAGAATGTGTGTGCTGGCTTTGTCCTGACAAGAAAATCTGGAGGTATCGAGGATATTATTAAGTTATTAAAAACTGGATCATTGGAAAATGCAATTCGAGAGTTTTCATTGGCTAAGCCATCATGGTATATGAGCCATTATACCATGATCTACAAAAATGGCGAGCGTATGCGTGATTTTTTGGGCCTTTTTGTTTTTATTGTAGTCTAGTTTTCTATATTTTTGGGGCGTTTTTAATAAAACAATTATTCAACTCGAGCTTGTTGGATATGAGATGATTATAGCCAACTCGGCGCTAAGCGCCTCGTTGGCTATCTATCATCTAATAATAATAATAATAATAATAATAATAATAATAATAACAATAATAATAATTATATCTTTATTTATACAGCAAGACCGATCAGCAAAAATCGAAGGATTTTGCTGGTATAAACCGGTGATCTGATTACAATTAAAAATACATGTTTAAAAAAGAAGATAAGGGAAACGAAAACAGCCTAAGATAAGAAATACGAACGAAAAATATATATATATATATATATATTGCGCATGCTCACTAGTTTTTTCTAGTTTGAGCACTCTGGCATGGCTTAGACGATACCACAAGTGTGGGATCGTTTGGGGTGACCTTATGGGTTCGCCTCCATCCTAGCATCAGCACTGCACTGATGAGGCCCAGAAGGCCGAAACAGTACTGTCTGCAGTTAGATATAGCTCTTTGGCATACAAAGCTTTGCTTTCATGTCCAAATTGAGCACTCTACTAGGATGAGCCATTGCTATTACCATTGCGCATGCTCACTAGTTTTTTCTAGTTTGAGCACTCTGGCATGGCTTAGACGATACCACAAGTGTGGGATCGTTTGGGGTGACCTTATGGGTTCGCCTCCATCCTAGCATCAGCACTGCACTGATGAGGCCCAGAAGGCCGAAACAGTACTGTCTGCAGTTAGTTATATATATATATATAATATATATATATATATATATATATATATATATATATATATTAAGTCTACAGATAAAGACAAATATTGCAATGCTAACTCTCATATCTCATATCCAACGCGCGCTCATGGAATAATTGTTAATTATAATGCATCGAATATTTTCACTCGCGCGCGATTGGTCTCAATACGTCACGTACCCGAATATTCCCCAGCTAAAACTGAGGGATATCCGAGATAAGGATATGCCAAAACAGCGGAAAGCGTTGAAGGCGCACTCTGATAGGCTAGTCAAACTCCGATTATCCTTTGCTATTTACCTTCGAGCAACTCTGGAAAAAAAAATGGCGTTCCGGTTCGCATCAGTGACAAGTGAAAAAATCATCCAAATTAATTTTTTGTGGTGTATATTATCTCACTGTTTACGTATATAATAAACAACTATTCACTGCAGTGTCGGTGGCTAGTGGTAGATAATTACCTTGCCGCTTTTCGGCTAGGTAGATATCCACCGGTAGCCACATCCACTTCGGTGAATAGTTGTTACATATTTCCAAATTTTTAAAACAGTGCGCGTTGCGAAAAAGACTTGCAGGATAATAAACGCAATAACCTTTAATTGGGGCGAAAACATGCTCGCTTATTTGTCCTTCGATATTATCTGTTCCTCGGAGCTCACAGCTTTCCTCGAGCTACGCTTCCGGAAAACTGTTTGCTTTTTGAAAAAGATAATGCCTGCGGACAAATATCCTATTTCATCCAGGAGAGCTTGGACTCTCGCCGTTCCTTTCCTGACCCCTTTCCTCTGTCTTACAACAAGGTTCTAAGCAATTTCATGTTACGCTGGGTTTTGTGAGTTTTTCTTTGCTTGAAAATTAGTGTAGTCTTTCAGATAAGATCCCAAACTAGATACAAACCCATGCACGGTTATTTATTGAAATGGCGCGATTTTACGACTATTGCTCTCCGTGCAACCCTGTGTTAGATCGGAAATTACCTTAATGCATATATTTAAAATGAGAAAACAAAGATGTTGCTGTTGTTGTTGAATGATCCCGTTCGACTATCTCGTGGTTTATGACTTACTTTCTTTAAACTGGTAGCCCAAACTTGAATGTTTCGTTTCATTTGCGTCGACTCTTCTTTTTACAAAATTCAAAATTATTCCAACCCAGGTACACGCCTAGGTCGGTTTATGATCAGTCGAGTTGTCACTCAGATTTGTAGTCTGGAAGCGTCTTTCCAGTTCATCATGACAAAATTATTCACTCTCCCCAGCCAGACTTATACTAGCGAGCATACAGTAGTATGAGATCCTGGATGAAATCGAAATTTTAAGTACCGGTACCTGATAATCTGCGAGAGAAAATATTCTCCCATTAAGAGAGGTAAGACCTCTCAAAAATGTATATACAACACCGGTATGGATCTTTACGGGCTTACTTCAAAAAAAAATCCAGGTTCTTTCGTTACACGCAGGTTTTTCTTGTAAAAGGAGAACATTGGCCTTTGCCCTTTTTGACTGATAACACTATCGATCGCATGCCTGCCATATCTCTGATAATCCACCCTATTTAACGCAGTATTTGTTCACCTGTTTGACAAACTGAATTCTCGTATAGGATCGTGCTGATTCGATAAATCTACCATCAAGCTTCAACCTGGAAGTAAGCCTCATTTAATTTTCAGTTTTTACGCAGTTTAGTCTGGGTTAGGGTAAATAACTATTAGGGTACAAGGGAATTGCCGACTCCAGTTGTACTTGGGAATAAAAGAACTTCAATTTTCAACGATTTTTCTGTAATTAGTACAATTATCATATTATGTTTTACGAGGAATTTTGTCCAAAAAAAGGATAATTTAACAATTACCATGATTACATGATAATTGTCGAAAATTAAAGTTTCCTTGTTTCAGAATCCAACGGAACACGAAAAAACCAATTCGTTTGGATGCAAAGTGGTACGGCTTCAGACCAACCCTATCGGCCTTAGGTTAGGTTGATTGCAAATTCTAGTATAGAAACATTTCTGCGAATAATTATTTTCTGAATGAGGTTGAGCAGAATATCATGATTTGCCTTTAAAGATCCAAACAATTTTTGCCAAAGGAAAAGAGCCGAAAAGCCTGTTAAATCCGTGAGCCCAATAATTAAGGTGATAATTTATGGTACCTTACATATGGACCAAAACGTTTGTTTAAATTTGGTTAGAAAAGATCAATTGTGTGCTATTCACTACTTGCACAATACCATAATGCATACTTATTGTTTGCAATTTCTCCTGGGACATGAACATGTCCCAAGAGTAATCTAAAACAATGCCTATGCAAATTTGGGGGGGGGGGGGGGGGTAAAAGATATATGTATTATGGGATTTGTGCGAGTAGAGAATTACGCTCATAAACACAAAATGAATAGTGAAGGTTGTACCCAAGAAGGTTGATATGGCAGCCAGAGCCTTTTGAGGTAGGTTTTTATAGGGTTAGCGCCAACATTTCTTGCTCTTTTACAAAACAAGATTTGACTGTTAATTAAGCATGGCATGTAAGTGTTTTGTTCTGTCCAATGAACCTAAGTTTTGGCAGTTTTTATTTTCGGTGCCTTTTAAAGGCTTTTTTTAAGAAATAACCTCATTTGATACCACCCTCATTGGACAAATCATCCTTTATCACGTGACACAAGTTAAAATGTTACGATTTTCTGGCTTATTGCATTGCGATACTATAGATGTTTCATTAGCGTAAGTTTCAGGGATTTTACTTTGATATCTCGCAAACAGGAAATGTTGGCGTGAAGTCAGTCGGTACAAAAATACACATTTGAGAATAATGCACTTAAAGTTTGTTACAAGAAGTATTAAGCATTTAACACTGAAGCCAGAAATAAAGGGCGGGGGGTTACATTGGATCTTGGGGGAGGGGGTGCAATGGTTGTTCTATTTTGTAAAAAGTTACTACAGTTTTTGGAAATATTCCCTTTCATAAGGGATTGCGGAAACGAATGAGCCTGTGATGATGATTCGAGGCAAGACCTTTAACAACTAATTACGCCAATCTAATTGTGCATGTCTTCAAAGCTTTTATACAAAGTTTTGTTTATATATGTTACGACTGACTAATCCATAGTTTGGGCCACTTTCTTGTGGTAAACAACCGTTGCTAGGTAAAAAGCTTATACCACTGTGTACTTTCCTTAAATTTCTCACTCATCTAGAGGAAAATTAGCAAGATCACTTCAAAATGTTTTCGACAAGTGTTCAAAGGTCTTAAATCTTGTATTTTCTAAAAATTGAGCTTTTCATGAAACTCACCATATTTTAGGGTATCATACCACCTTAAACATTGTATGGTACGCGGGATTTTAGTTGTATACTGCACCTAACTTTCTGCAGGTAATATTTTAATGTTCGCATCCTATTTGGAGTTAAGGTGTTAAATAAGTTTCTTTTAGCCGTCTTATTTGAACGTCCTAACGAAGTCTAAATGCTCAGAATGTTACGAAAAATTGTTGCGTGACTTACGTGAAGATTCGCGAATATGCTAATTTCGTCTCGAATCTTCTAGCATATTCAGTTAGTGTCGCATCATAGTGTATTTTTAGTTGTTTACGTCTGCTGCTGTAAATAGTTTATATTGTAATGTTACTTTATTTAGTCTAGCCAGAAAGTTCTAGAATCTTATGCTGTAAAGTATATAAGCGAATCGGTGTAGTGTTTGAGGTTTTATTTCCCAGGAGTGTTAAGAGGATAATCTCGTGAGTCAGTAGTGTTTACTGAAGTGTGACGAAGGTCGCGTGTAATCGACAGAGGTCGTGTTTGTGAAGTGCAACAGAGAGGTTACGTGGTTATTAGGCGCAGGCCGTGTGTTTATACAAGAGTGACGGAGTTCAAGTGTAGTTACAAGCCTAGAGTGTGCTTGTTTTGAAGTCTTGTGTGGAATTACCGCGTTCATGTGGATTAAATAACCTTATTGTTGTTTCCGACATCCCAGTGTTCTGATTAGACTACAAACTATACCTACCACTAAAAACATCGAACCGGCTGGAGAAGAAAAAGCCGAAAAGGTCTGTTGCTCCCTGCTGCTCCTTAGTACTTGTATATATATATTTAAAAAAAAAAACAAACAAACAAAACAAAACACCACGGACAAAACCTGAAGATTCCATCCACGTGGCAGCAATATAGATCATCTGAAACAAAGAACTTTACGTAGCTCGTGATTTACAACTGTTTCTAAGAAGTTTCGTCTCTTGTCGCACCAATCCATTATAGCTTTTTAGAAGATCTTTTAAAACTGGTGGACAATAAAATGAAAGAGCAAGTAACATTATGAAATAGTATTATTTTATACGGTGTTTTCGACAAAATAGAGCAAAGGTACTGTTTGCAATATGTGCTTCTAACGGAATTTACTTTTGTCTGTAGCTGCTTACACGACAAAATAACTCACATCGTCAGCTTTATCGTACTTCTAAAAGATAACTTCATTGTCTAGAACGAAAGACCCTTCCAAAAAACAAGTGTATTACTGCTTTCCAGAAATCTTTTCAACGTGTGTTTATTGGGGAATCCAGACCTTTAGCCAAAGGGGGGGGGGAAGGAGGGCAGCTTTTTTGCCCGAAATAAGGTGGGGGGTCCTCCCCAGACAAGCCAATTGGACCGATGAAGTGATTTATTTGCTTCGTTTGCTACTTATGTGAGTGATGTAGACAGTGGTGATGTTCAGATATAATATGCTTACCGTACTATTGTACATATGGTGCGGTGTTAGTAATGCTACCTTCTCTGTGGAACTTAAAGGAAGAAAGAAGATCACAATTATAAATTGTATTGTGCAAGTGCACCGCAGTTCAAATATAAATTATTTCATATATGCTTCACATCAAACTGTATTGTCTTAGCTATGTAAGCTAAATGATGTAAGTCATTGTTAACTATCATACTGTACTGGAAGTTGTATTTTATGTATGGTAACCAAGTGTCTTCAGTATAATAGCAGGGTTTACTACTGTGCTGCTATGTTATTATTACAGCTAAACAACAACCCTTGTTTGTTTTTGGGTTCTGACGTGACCGTTTTTTTTTTTCTGGCCTTGACTGGTATATCGCTACTAGATTTAGTGCTGGCTCAAAGTACAAACACGTATGCTCAAACAAGATGGCGATACAGGTGGATCGAAGTGGTACATAGGCCAAAAAGAGCTCCAATAATTCTGCAACGAAGAAGCTTTTCAAAGTCCCCCTCCATTTTATAAAACTCTCTGATGGCTCTGTCAATTTCAAGTCCGCATCAACCTCTCCCCCAGGGTACTAGTCCAGTCCTTGGACTCTCCTTTCTTCCGGCGTACTATTGGAGACGAACCTGTACGGGCGAAAAGAGAGTCTAGGATAACTCGCATGCACATGCTCAGAACGGACCAATAACAAATTACCAGGTCCCAACCTTTAGCACAGACCACACGCATGTAAAAACAAGTCGCACGTGCGCGGGAAACTTTACTTTTACTACAATTGCTTCTAATCTCGCAATACTGATTGGCTTATTTGCCGGTGTCGATAAGAGTCCATACAAACGCTGGTTGCGTCGATGCGTTTGCGCGAGCCCTTTTTCAGCTCGCGCTCGTAAAAAGGCATATTTCCTTTGATGTCACGTTAATATTGTGGTAAAAAACACACACGAATCAAAATGCGGTTATCGTGGTCTGTACTCTTACCGACAACGAGTACGCGTCATTAATTACTCTTTTCCCAATTCATTTTATGCGTATTGTGTACGGGACAGATTTTATTTACCACGCACACAGCAGGATTTTTGTCGTTACAGCTTTATTCTGGAGGCGAACAACCAACTCCTCAGGAGGAAGTGTTTACAGTGTCAGTGTCGAGAGTAGAAAATTACACACCCAAGCTTACAGGACAGGTCTGTTTATGCTAAGCAATTAAGTTAATTGGTTTTTACAACGATAAATAACATTCGTATGCAGAAAGTAGGTGTTTCCAGGTGTTAAAAGTCGGAAAATCAAAAGAAAACGGAGATCAGTAGGGTTTCTTTGTTCGAGCAAAATTTTGTAAAACTGGAAATATCTTTAAGGTTGAATTCTGGTAATAGCATTTAAATTGCTAGGCTGAAAGCAATCAAGTTTTACTATGATTCTGCCGAAACAGATTTTAACTTAAAGTTGAAAAGATAAGAGAAATTTAGCTGAAAATAGTTCAACTGAGAACAAAGAACTTGAAGGGTGTTAGGACGCGTGGCCGAAACTAGATTTTAATGAAGCAAGCAGAACCGATTAGTATGCGAGTTCTGGTGTGAATTATAGTGCTCCCTAAACAAACAAGGTTTGTAATGGAAATTATTTACGGCGGAAAACACCTTTGAGGGCCAGCGAATTTCCAGCGAGCTGGAATCGTCTAGGAAACCATTTCTTCAAGTCACAGAACTAGCTTTAAAATCCTATTTTGTAAGTTAAAGCCGTAACTATTTTATATGTTTTTATACTGAATATAATAACTAGTGTAAGGACTTGTTCTACACATCGTGTCTAGAGTTGACTTTTCCGGTGGTTCGTTTTACTAATGCGACTCATTTGTTAATGAAAGAGTCCTTACATGCACGTGATGATTCAAAAACTCACAGAATCTGTTTAAGACATACTTCTATCCCATACTCCCTTACAATAAATGTATACTCCCGAAAATATGGATGCAGGAAAACGAAAAGGAAAACAGTCCGTTTTTTTAGGTCAAAAGAGTACAATTACTAGTGATCTGCATTCCTAACGAGTGAGTATCTTCGTTCTCAAGGAAACCGATAAACGCACCTTATGTGTCCGATCCTCAGGAAAGAGAATTTCATATAATCTGTTTATGATCCCAATATATAAATCGTATCGTTTTCCTTCGTCGTTTTCTGCAAAAGACGAACATCCTACAGCGGATAAATATTCCCAAGTGAATAATCCCTAAAAGCAATAAAAGCGAATCGTCATGCTAGCAGAGGGAATAACAAAAGGAAATCACCAACGTGAATATATTATCGGCACGCTTTGTCAGAGTAGTGGCGGTCCTATTGCCTTCGCCTCCGTAGCTTATTATTTTTATTATTTTTATTATTTTTATTTTTTTTCTTCTTTGCGCAAAATCTGCCAATTTCCCGAGCGACTAATGAGTGAAAACATCGATGAAAAAGATCGTAAAAATGTGTGTTTACAATGTTTCCGCATGCTGAGCGGGAAAGTTTTTGAAAGGAATCTTTGACGAGTAGCAAAGTAGCTCATTTAGCATAAGTCGTGTGTTGCGCTGATGTACCAACAGATTTGCAGAAATTGTTGCTTAGTACATTTATTATTCAGAAATCGCGCCACCAGCCGAATCTGGAAAGTGCATCCAAACAGGTTATACCCTCCATGGGGGGGAAAATGGCGGCGTTCTGAGCATTACCAATGTAAATATCCGACTGTCTTTTCACCCTCCCGGAGTTCAAGCGTCCTATAGGAGAGGGAAGAAAGGACAATTCAGGGGACTGGACTAGCAGGGTACTTTGTACGAGCGTTTTGATAATTTTGTTCAAGTTGTCCCACCGCGGGGAAAGCTGGCGCGTACAAAACTAAAGGTTCTCATGGCGGGATACGAGAAGTGCAAAAGCCCTGAGAAGTTTTGAAAGGCTGCGCGAGGCATTTTTCGCTAGGATTTAATAATGTTGACCTTTCTCTGAATTAAGAAAGGTGTTATGAAGGCGTACGACTTCTGAGAAATCAACTCTTAAAAATTGGACAGTTGGAAGGAAAACATTACAGGCCTTACATAGTTGACATGCAGATTACAGTGGACACCACCGCTATAACGACCGCCTTCGGGCCATGGAAAACTGGTCGTATTAACGGGTTCTTTAAATAGGAAAATGACTGACTGCGCTTTTTTTCGGGCCACAATAAAGTGGCCGTAATAATGAGGTGGTCGTATTAACGGGGTGGTCGTAAGGCGGGGTTCCACTGTACTTCGAGCTACAGAGGGTATTCAGATGCTGACTCTAAAAAATTAAAACAAAAGGAAAAGAACTAAAGTTTGTGAATATTGCCCACCCCCCCCCCCCCCCCCGTACCTATCTACAAATGTTGTTACGAATAAGCGATTATTGCACAGAAAATCGGCCTGCGCTAAGGCTCTGCAGTTCTAAGCCATCCGTGCCCCCCGCTACCAAGGCTTTGAACAGCTTTTGATAAGTCTCATCATAAGGTATTCAATTCTAAATGGTTCCCCGGGTTTGATCATTAGACAATTCAGTCAAATGCAGATTATCCTATTGAAATCAAAAACAAAAACAAAAACAAAGCCACAACAAAAACTTGCTTCACTGGAGATCAAAAGTATTAATCCTACTTATAAACACGACGAAGAAAAAACTAGTGAGACAATTTCAGATAGTGCAGAGTGTTATGCAGGACTGTTAGTACATTTTGAGTCGCCTCCTGCCTGTATGTAAATTCATTAATACGTTGAACTAGCAAACGTAATAATTTTTTTTTGTAACTTGATACTTTTGTTTTTTTTCGCAAAGTTGGTAACATGATATACCCTTGTTTTCTCAAAGACATACAAAGGAAGAAGTGCTCGTTTTTTCTGCTGGGGAAAAATGAAATAATGTTATTAACTGATGAAAAAAATGGAAGATGAATGATTTTGTTTCTTTGAAGAGGCAAATTACTAATTTCATTAATTATCAAATAGTCACGTCGTGTCCAGGAATAGCACGCTCTTATTATCTTGCCACCGTTGGCGTTAACAATAAACCAGTTTAAAATACAGATTGATATCAATTAATACAACCAAGAAGCGTTTCAACTTGACCTATATTATATCCTGCATCGGTAAATGAGTCCCCTCAAGACTGACTAAATTTATTTCCGGTCTCCGTAAGTGCCACAGTGTCTGCAGCATATTTGAGAAGTTTATTTTGTCGCGACATTACTAATTTGATGCCACTAACTCGGAAATGTTTGGGGTGAATACATTTGTGGATTCCTTGTTCTCTTTCGTAGGGGAGAAAATAAACAAGCGACTGAGGGGATCAATCCGTTTCCCTCTTTAAAGCTTTGCAAACACGAAATACTTTGAAAACAGCACACGACATTTTTAACCGAGCTAGGGATGATTCCAAGATACGCTGTCACAAAAGTATTCTTTGCACTAAAAGGGAGAACTGATATTACCTGAAATATAACCGCTAAGACGAGAGTGTGGTATCGCACGCATAAATCCGAACTCGAGAACGGATTGTATCGTGGTGACAATGCTATAACGCATGCGTCTTACATGGTGTATTCTACCACAACGAAAAGCACTTAGCGTTTTGTGTGTAATAGCCCTTTTCACGGTTAGGTTTTCTCATTTGCATTACAATGTAATCGAACGTGGATGCGAACACTAAAGCTAATCAATCTGCGCATGCGCTTGGAGCAAATTGGTTTTGTTCTTAAGAGAATAGTACCACTAGGATAAGAAAAGAATATTGGAACCACATATAGTTCTGTGATGTTATTCATAAAGTAATGTAAGTATAGTACGTTCTACGTAGCAATCGAAGGTACCTAACCCACCCCCTCAGAACAAAGCTAATTAATTAGTTGGAATTAATTAATTAAACAGACATTAAAGTTTGCACCTTATGGCCTTAGTGAAGGGGAGTCCCCTTAACCATCCCAATAGAGCACTCAGCACTAAAAAGAGGAAATGAGTGATTGTTAGAGTATTCCGCTTGCTAGGGTAACTCTCCCTCCTTGTAGACAGGCTCTAGCTCTAATTTCAGCTGCCACCTACGCTCGTGAAGTCACTCGGGGAGAGAGACGTGTCCCTCTCCCTGAGTGACCTAACGAGCGGGGGTGGGGGCTGAAATTCAGGTTAAACAGGCTCTTGATCATATGAAACACGATAGCTTGTGAGTTACATAGCATTTTACATTTTCGTGGAAAAACCAGTGAGAAATTCCCGCCGATTGGATCTAAGTGCATTTTTTTACTAAACAAAACGAGACGCGATGTATGTATACTATTTGAGGGCGCTTGAAAGCCTGCTGGTGAAAAGAACTGTTTCATTTAATTTCCAACTGAGACGACTGCATGTTTCATCAATGACCACGGGAATAGTGTGAAAAAAAAGCAAATGGTAGAGAGATTTTCCGATCATTCTGGTTGAAACGTGAAAAGAAGAATACCTGTAAGAGTATAACAAATGTGGAAAGGCCCGTTCTCTTTGCGTTTTCTCTAGATTAACTGTTTTCTTTTTTCCATAGAAACGGAAAGGGCTGTCACTAAAAGTGAAACGGGTACGTGGGGACTGGGACGTAGAACGCGGGACTCGGAGAGGTGGATCGGAACAAAGCGAGGACTTGCTTTCTCGTCCCCATAGCCCTTTCCGGTTGAGGACTCGGGGACGCACAGGAACTTTCCAGCATATAATTACAGTGTTTGGTATGCCTAGTATGAAGGCGCCTCCCGGAGCTCCTCTAAGGGACCCATACATCACGGCCGGAAACCAGTCGAAACATCTGTAGTTTACTTTGGCTCTCTCAAAACGTTTTTTCTCTCTGTTAGACTTGAAAACATTCGGATAGGCACTTCGCTCAACATATTGGTCATTCAGAACTCGAAAACATAAGGCGAATCTATATTTTCGTGGACGTAACATGTTACCCGGAAAAAATGTCGATGTCACGCATTGTGAAAACACTCAGTGTTCCACTTTCAAAACAAAGCAGGGTACCGTACCAAGTCGAAGACAGGCCAGCAGATATATGTTTAAAAGTGTCTTTTGACTGATGAAGGTGAAAAATCAAAATTTGTAATTCTAGTTCTTTTCTGACGTCACGCGAAAACCAAGAATACCTTTATAAAGAGCACCGAAAATCTACGGTACAAAATCAGCGCAAAAGTCAGGTGTTCATTCTGTATCACTTCCCCGAGCCTCCACATCCTCGCATCCCAAGTCCATAAGTTCGACGTCCCAGTCCCCACATCCCCGTCCCACTTTTTGTCACAGCCATTGCAGAAACGAAAGAGGACTGAGAAAGGGTATAGTTGTCTTCCGTTTGTTCGAAAAACTAAGTTCAAGTCTAAGATCAGCTAAATTTGAGAGTCTTTACCTCAAATAGAAGTATTTGGAGGAGGAAAATGGTAAAATGGTAGCTCTTCAAATATCACCCAAAATAGAGAGTTTGTAGGGCTTGAGTAGACAGGCCGCTAAATTATAAGGGTTTGTATGGAATTGATCAACTTTTGCAAGGCTCCCATTTGGACAACTTTCCGCTTAAAACTCTTAAACTTGGTTGGATAGCTTTTCATTCGTTAGCATTTCAGTTGAAATGATTAGATTTTTAGTCTATTCAATATAAAAAACTCGCCCCAGTTCTCTGACGTTTCTGAAATGGGCTATGGAAAGCGCCCATAATTTTCTTCCGAAGTATTCCGTCCTACAGTTTCCTTTTAAGAGTCGTCTATGAAATGAAAATTGTAAAGAATGAGAAAACTGCACGGAAAGATCCGAAAGTATAGCATTGCTGAATACGCTTTATGCAAGTCTTATGGTGGTATTACTCTCCCGCTTTCATTGAAAGACTGGAATTATAAAGGCCCGTTTGCAAGTGCGATTTTTTCGCGGCAACTCGATGCAAAGTTGCATCAAGTTTCAAACATGTTCGAAACCCCTGGAATATCGCGTCGGCAAATCGCACCGAAAATCGCACCTGGTTTACTCGCTAGATTTTGAAATTGGAGCTAAGCGCTACAAGAATTGCATCAAATTGCCGCGACAAAAACCTCTGTGTAAACGGGCCTTAACTGTGCAGCTGAGAATCAGCGACGCTTACCTAAGGTATGGAAGGAACTAAGACCCAAATGTAAGTAAGGTTTAGAAACTTTACTGAAGTGGCAAGACTTGTTTTCGGTTTTTGAACGAAATCGCTTGGCTTACTGTAACGGTTTTGGATCACTCGCGTAGATTTTGTTGGCTTTCTTCTGCATTTTCTCGCTCGTGTTTGTCGTGGATTTGCAAGCCTTCTGAATTCAATCACTTGTATCCGAGTCTGTGTGGCTTGTTGCAGTTTTCGTGAAGGCACTGGCGACGTTGTCGTTTACATGCTTTAAACTCGGGCTTCAAAGCCCCGTCGTAGTAACGTCTCATACTGAAGTTGGCTCCACCAAGTGCCGTAGAGCAAGTTTTTGAAAATGAAAAATGATAAGAAAGTGCACAGGGGACAAGACAAGAGATTACCTTCTTCGAAGTTAAGGCGGGGTACACCTGAATTTAAGTGAAATTTTGGTAAGTTTAAAGAGAGGTTGAAAGGGGAAAAAAGGGTTATGGAACATCACCAGACAGTTGCCCGACCGCACAATGGCACCCCAGGTTGTTGGGCAACTGTTTGGAGTGTATCTACGGATTTTTAACTTCAAACTCTAATTTTAAAACAACACCAAATCTTCAAAATTTCCTATTTCCATAAATTTGATGAATCCAATGAGAAAAACTATTTATCTCCAAATATACCTGAAAATCCCCCCAAAATTTACAAAACGACCCAAAACATAGATATGTGAAATGAGCATGGAGATTCTTGATTGCTTGAAACGTAAACGAGATATTTGCATTAAAAACATAATACCCACAGGGCAGCCAAAATACGGCTTTTAGGTGGACCCCCGCCTTAAGAGAAAGTTTTTAAGGTCATTCAAGCTGTAGCTACCGTCAAGCTAATAGGTGTGAAGAAAATCACAAGTTTAACACGTCTGTCAAGATAACAAATGAAAACAGCAAATGCATGGCGTTATAGGACGAAAACAAGCTTAGCGACAAAATCGAAGAGATGTTGGAGGCTCCTCGTGCGGGTGGGACTCTAGCTAGAGACTCTGCTCCCGTTAACTCTACCCCATGAGGGGGGTAGGGGGGAGCAGAGCACGAGGAGCACTTTGCTTGAATTATTTTTCGTTTTTTTTTTTTTTTTTTTTTTTTTTACCTTTAAATAAACATGTTAAAACACGCGTTTTAACTTGTATCCATATCAGATGACTAAATCTGTCATTGCGAAACCCGGGAGGAATTTTTTCACGCTCTGCGGACCAGTGGAGCTATGTCGAGGTCTGGGAACGAACTAAAATATAACTTGGCTCCTCGATCCTCCATTTTGTCAACATCCACATCTACATGTATCAACGGTCTCGTTTTTTCGGGAAAATGGTTTCAATGCATGTCAAGGTGTTTGCAAAAGTGTTGTTTATCAGCGCACAACTGATCTTGGTCCTAGTCGGGACTGCAATTTTGACCTGGAAAAACGGCGAAGATCGCGTCACTCAGGCTGGCACTCAGCTCAGCTGTCCGTCCTGTGCCATGTGGGCTCCGACCATGCAACAGCCGAGGATCTAAGTATGCTTACGGCAGGTAAGAGTTACTTATATTGTTTCACAATGTTCTTCTTCCGATACAGTTCTTCTTTAAAGCTTGTTGATTCAAGTTTCTAGATTGAATTTATTCGCTATGTAATGGACATTTAATTAGAAAATGTCTTAGTTCGTAGTTCGAGTTCCTGAGGTAAGATCAGATTCTTCACATCCTCAAAATGAGACTGAATGAAACTTTGATATAAGAGGCAATTTTCTTGAAATTAGGGTAGCAGGCCTCGTTCCAAATACAAGGGAAATGACCTTTAGAACTTTAAAAGATCATACAACATTCGCAGAACAAGGATACCGTTATCATGTATGAGGCCCGGTTCATACGTCGAACTTTTCATGTACCGAACCTAAGGTCCGGTTCATACGTCGCATTTTTCTTGTACCGAACCAAATACCTATTTGGGTCGACCCGAATAATTAATTTCGGCAGTATGATTCATACGTCGAAC